>CANUEP010193847.1:0-43773 GCA_947857235.1 Jatropha podagrica | reverse complement strand
TTACAATCATAAAATCTTATCATAACTGCGGATTTTCTACTACTGTACAATTATCAAAAATCATAAATAATTCGATCTTATACATTTAAACATTCCTTTAAATAGCCTTGAAAGGAAAAAAAACTAAAGGTCCAAATTTTTACAAATGATTCACAATCACTTGAAACGAAATAAGGGATAAGGGGGGAAAAAGGGTGAGTATAAAACTCAGTAAATAATAACATAGAATACCAAACCCACACATTCACACAAATGATACTTAAGACATTCTAAATGAACATTCTCCATTTACACAATGTCAATCATATCATCCACGAACAACTGCAACCATATGCACATCAAGTGGTTGTTAGCTAGTGAAATCACCTTAATAGGACCATGCCCTCCCCAAGCATGCTTTAATATCCATCATATCACATCATATAATCCCATGGTCCTGTAACTTGTGGACCTAGGGAGCCCACCCCCATTCGGACAAAACCATAATCAGATAAAAATATTTTTTGCAAAATAATTTTCTTTGTAAAAATATTTTTCCATGACACATGTCATTATCCAAAGTGCACAAGGGGGGCGCCACTCCCACCGCTTATGGCCCACTGACAGCATTCTCACCATGCTCGTGCTCTCAACCCAAGTGATTCACATTATTCCAACTCCCACACAGCAATCACATATCATCGTGTACAAATCAATTATTCACAGCATTTATCATTGCACAAACATTCATCCACATACTATGTATACAAGAATTTAGAAATAATAAGCACAAGGCATAAAATAAATTATGCAGTAATGAATTTGGTAAAGCGTTATATATTATTACTCACCTGCAAGCAAGAATTTGATTTCCTCTAATTAACAAAGCTTTCACATCAATTTCTTGAATTTCCTCAACCTAATATCAAATTAACATTTCATATTCAGTCCTCTATTAATAATTATGTTCTTTATTTACTTAAGCAGATTAATTAATTTTCTTTTATGATTTATTTGTTATTTTGAAGTCCATACTTTAGTTCAAGTAAGGATTAAAATTTATTTAGTTTCTTTATTATTTTTATTCACAGTCTATATTTATACTCTACTTTCATCAAATGCTATTATTTATACTTTTAAAGTAAATCAATTATTATAGATTTATTTATTACTTTAGTAATTAAAGAAATAATCCACTTAACTTAAATCCAATTATTAGAATCATTACCCAATTTATTTATTAAAATCATTTAACTAAAATTAATTTTTCTCTTAGAATTTATATTTTATCAAATAAGTATAATGTGATTTAATAAATATTTTATTATGTGCTTTGCAAATCAATTTAAAAATTACTAATTTTATTTATACACATTTTCATATACTTAATTATTTCGATAAATAAATTTAATATGGTTTCGAAATAACAATTATTCAATTACTTTACTTTTCTTATTCTCACAGTACCATTTAGAATTTCATTTCTAAATATGTTGCTAAAATCAAATAAATATAATGTAATTAATTTGTGTTTAATTAGTTAATTTATTTCTTTATCAATTTATTTCTTTATTTAAATTTCACAATTCATTATTTACTATAATAAATTTTATCTCTAAGCAAATCTTTCTTTTCTGTCAAAAATTCGACAGCATCTCCTTTGTAAATTAAACTGCATGAATTTTACACATCACAATACACAGTCTCTCCATCGGGTAATTTCACAGTCATTTTCCATCCACCAATCTCAATCTCACTCAATTTCAATTTCGGTATCTATATTGTTCTACCCTTAACAATTCAACTGTCTTTATTTTACATTTTCCCCAATTCATAAATCCTTAGCACTTTTGTTCGTAATCCATTTAAATTGGCTAATTTCACTAGTAAATTTGAAAATTTATTTCACAAGTAACTTTCATGTAATTTACTTAATTATAATTAAGCCAATTTAATCTAACAGTAATAATTTCTAATTTGAATTATATATTGAAATTAAGTGACTGAAATATAATTTATATCGATCAACAATCGTACTTCAGAGTGTTCAGCGCGAAAAATGCAGCATTCTGCCTCCCAGGTGTCTCACCGGAACGCCGCCGGCCGATCACCAACCGTCGCCTTTGCCGCCACTCACGGTGGCCGGCAAAGTGCATCAGACCAGAATTTCACAAAACCACCACCAACTGACTCGCATTTCACCACTGAACCCATTTCCAGCGTCAATTTCATGAGATCGAGGCTCTATCTTGTCGGATTAAGGTCAATAGTTAGCTCACAATCACCTTTTCATGGAGTTTCCTCAAATCGGCGTCGGTTAGCGAAATTGTTAAAGAGGAAATGCTTTTAGGATGGCTGTGAGTTGATCGACGCTCATCTTTGGTATTAGAGTCATCGAAAACGGCATAAAATCATCAGAGACATCATCGCATCGGGTTGCGAAGGTCCAGTCGCGATATCTCCCACCACAGGCTTCTACTTGTCGAACCAAGACCACCGTTGAGTTACTCTTGTCGAGCTCAAGCTTTGGCCATGTCTAATTGTCGCTGACGTTGACCGAAAGTGGTGATTGGTGAGGAATCACACTCTGCGATCAAGGGAGGGAAGAGTCACGAGAGAGAGAGAGAGAGAAAGGGGAAAAATATTCCCTTTTTTTGTTTTAGTTTGGTTCAATTTTTTTTAGCTAAATGGTTCCGGTTCGACTTGAATTAATTTGATTTAATCTAACAATTTAGCCTAGTTTATATTTGATTTAAGGTTTTTCGACTGAGTTTGACTATTTAAATTTGGTTTTCGTATTCGATTTGCGGCATAAAATATTATTTTTCGCTAATTCTCATTGGTAAAAATTTATAATTAAATTTTAAATAAAAATTCTTTTAAAAATAAATTAATGGGTCATTTCAATCTCCTCCACTTAAGACAATTCGTCCTCGAATTGAAAATTACTAGAAGGAAAGGAGAATAGTTTGTTTTCTTACTGAAAACATGTTCACAACTTCGTTATTAGGCTTCCCAAAAATAATGGAATGGCTATAAATATTAAGTTGCTAAAAGGAGAAATAATTTAAGTTTAAGTTCTCAGAAAATCTAATTTGGAATGAAGTCAATAATATCAAGTCTTTGAAAACTTAATCGTAAGTAAATGAGCTAAAACTTTGTTAAAACAAAATTTTCCATCATAACAAAATAACCAATCCTTATATATATTTGTAAACTCTCAAATGCCCTTCAGTAAAAACTCACATACTAATTCTTTTCACTTCTTCTATAATCCACATAAAATGCCAACTCCATATTACTCCAACAGCCAGTACAATAAAAATTCACATAATATATTTCTCACCAAATCAATCATTTATATTTTTATGGTCATCACTTCATTTTATTTACAATATTAACATCCTTACATATCAATAATTAATGTAAAATTTAAGATTCTCCACATAACATTTATTTATTTTTATTTATAGAAACTATTTCTCATCTCCACAGAAATCATTTTAAAGCATATATTCTTTATGTTTCATAATCTACACCCAAGCAAATACACCATATTCCTTTTCATCGAAGAGATCATCTATTCTTATAATTATAATCATCACACAGTCAAAATAAAATTCATTTTTGTCCAAAGTTCTTATACTAGAATCATACTTCATTCACATGCAATTTAATATCTTTAGTTTCAAACCAATAAACATCCTCTTGTATTTTCTAAATTTCATTCTGACTTTACTTCTTATTGAGTTCATATATTTCTGCTTAATTATATAAGATCTGTTATCCTCTAATTCAAATCACGCAACCATTCTTTAAGTTATTCTATAAACACATCTTTATATATCCTCTAATTCAAAACATACAATATATTCCTTTAATAATTCATTACACTTATATTCGGTATATCCTTTATTAGATTCATATACTTATTTATATACTTTAGTAAATCATAGCACTTTGTTATCACTTAAGAATCAAAAATAAAACTTGAAGTTAATAATTTACATAAGAAAACATCCTACTATATGAAAAAAGATATTTATTCATATTTCTAATATATTACATTATAGTTTCAAACAAATCAACTCAGAATAAAAAATTTTGAAGAGTGCTGAATATGGTAGTTAATGTCTGAGTTGTTTGAAGTTGTTGTTGTTGTATTTCAAGTTGTTGTTTTATCTCGAGTTGCTGTTGTTGTATGGTTTGCAGCTGACTTGAAATTTCCAACTTAAATATATCATGATCTGACTTTATATTTGACAAGTCAGTTTATAACCCTAGTACTAAGTTAAACAAATCATTCCTATCATAAGGAGTAGAAGATATATTACAGATTTCAAGTTGTTTATCCCTTACTCCAATAATAAAATCTGACACTGGTTCTTCATGTTGTGTGTCCTCCAAATCCCTACCCCTTTTTCTAGAAGTGGAAGTTCCTTCTACACTATCTAAAACTACCATAGGTTGATAATTTAGATAAGCCATTACACATCTTTCCAAATAACATTTGGTGTAGGGCTTACTAGTGACATACATTTCTCCATGGAGATCAATGTTATAGAGGTGAAAGATTGGAGTAAAAAATCCTCCAAAAGGTAAACAAATATATTTTTCTTGAATTTTATTCATATAAAAAATAGTTGAGGCATGAAGATTTATCTTTTGTTTTGCTAAAAGCATAGAAATAAAGAACACATCTGACCTTCTAAGGTGATAGCTCATAAGTTCTCTCTAAAAGATGTTGTGAACACAAAAATGATGAATAAAACTAGAAAAAGAGGCATTTTTCTTATTTTGGGAACAAAAGATGATTATAAAGAGTTATCATTTAAAGCTATTTGAGTTTGCCTTAGAGGGGTTAAAGGTTGTTCTGACCACTCTATTAAAGATTGTAGAATCCACCCCTTTGGGATTTCAAGGAGATGAGACAGAAGGCCTACATCTACCTTGATCTCCTAACCTTTAATTTTGGATGTCATTGCATTAGTATTAGGCTTATACTCAAGATTGGCATAAAATAATCTTACCAATAGTGGATATATGCAGACACTCTTAGTTAATAGGCCACGCCAATTTTGAAAATCAAATGCATCCAGCAATCCACTTTTTACATAAATAGTCTCATTCTCAATAATTTCTAGAATGAGGACTGATTTCTTTAAAATTAACTCATATTTATCCCTTGCATTCACATTTGTGAAATACTCATTTGGAAGATCTGAACTAGGTCTTTCCTCCTCAGAAACAAAAGATTCAAGGTGAGGAAAGGAAGAATCCATTTGAAGAAATAAGGAGGTTTGATTTTTAAGAAGGATGTGAAACTTGAGTAATGAAATGATAGAGTACCTAGTATGCGTGAAATGGGAGAGTTTAAATAGCCACAAGTGAAATATTAAACAACCATTTCTCTTCAAATATTAACTATTGACGTGATGTTTAGAGTCTTTTGTTGTAAGGGTTGAAAATAGAGATTCATAGCCAACAAATATTGAATATCAAAGATTTTCTTGAGAGATGTGCTATAATCTAGCATTTCTCTCTCTTCATCAACATATACTTTACCTAATTAATTATCAATTCATTTTTCTTTTAACTTTCTTCACCTTTTCCTCATTTTTAAACACTATATATATATATATATATATATATATATATATATATATATAAAGAGTAATTGTGGTAGTGAATCAATAATGTTTTTTCTTAATTTGTTTTCCTTTTGTCACTTTTTTTTATACTTAAATTAAATTCTATAATATTATTTCTATTGTTATTTATTACATGAATTCAATAGTTGTCGCATTAACTTTTATACTTATTAAGTATAATTATTTTTATTAATATTAACAAGTAACTCATCCTAATTATGTATTATGAACATCAATAATCTTTATTACAATTTATAACTCTTATTCTTTGTGTTCTGATCTCTTTAATTTGTATTATCCTTGCACATAACCATAACATTGTAGAAGAATATTGGTTGATCAGGCAAAAAATTCATCCACATATATCATAGTTCTTAGCAATTATGAAAGTAAAGTCTTTTAATTTTCAATACATTATGCTTCTATTTCCTTCTAAGGAATCTTTAAACTTCTATATTCTCTAATTTTATCGCAATAACTTATACAACGGAGAATATTTATACTTTTACATTTGGCCAAGACAAAAAAGCAAACTATACTCCTCTATGCACTCCAATATTCTAATTTATTATTTTAATCCTTGCATAGTTTATTTCAAATAAAAAATATTTAGGATATAAGAAAAAAATATCAAGAAAATTAAAAATTTTAATCATCAGATGTCAACTATATATTGCAAGGGAGATATAAATCTTGTATTAAATTAAAATTATAATAGTTATATATATATATATATATATATATAATTTTAAACTGTTCGCCAATCCCACATATAGATATTTTCATTTTATTCAAAATAATTTAGAAAAGTAAAAATTATAAATTTCGCGATCATGTTTTCTTCTCGTGGTAAGTATTAACTCTCTCTTTTAATAAATTAATAGAATAATTTTTATGTATATTTTTTTATTATTTAGTAACTCCTTCATCCTTTTTATTTGTGTTTAGAGTTATAAATCTATAGATTTATAGATTCGTTATAAATTTGATAAAAGTTTTTGTTTATGGATTAGCAATGAAATTTTTCTATTTCCAACATTATAATCTAATTTTTTTATTAATTAAAAATTTTATTTCTTTATTCTTCCATTGCTGACAGTTGACAAAAGAGTTACAAACAAATTAGCAATGCAATTTCTATTTATTGCTAAATTTATAATCAAAATTAATAACCTGTTTTATAAATCTAAAATTCACTGTATATTTTTTCCACATTGCATTCTTTAGTATGCATGCTCTTCGTTTTCTCTTTTCTTTCTCCCTTTTATTTTATATTTTATTGATGCAAGTTTAAATTTTATTTGAATTATAAGATTAATATTTATAATGGTAATATATTTTATTTTTTATTCTAAAGTATTTTGATGGAACCATAGAAATTTCAATATTCAAATTATAATATAATAAATCATAATTTTTTTTGTATAGGGAAAAAGGGATTCGAATTTGAATTTATTATCAACTCGTATGTGCATTTATCACTAGACTATATCTTAGTGTACATAAATTATAAATTTTTTACTTGTATAAAAATTTCTAATTTTATTTATATTTTATTGATTGATTAACAATATCATTAATGGTAATTCAATCACATCCTAATTAGAAAATATTGGGTTCCTAAAATGCCAACATTAAGTTTATGATTGATAAAAATACCATTGAGGACTTTAATTTTATTGGTTGAAAAATAAAAGTAGTTTAATTTTGATTGATTATGTTAATTTTCTATTAAAATCTAAATTTTATTAGAAAGTTTAATCTAATTCTTAATAGAAAATTGTTCAGTATCTAAAAAATAAAATAAAATTAAAATTGCAATTGTAGTTGTTGGTATAATTAAAAATATATACATATAAAGTCTATTATATATAATTCACAACTGTCAATTTTATCTTATGAAAGAAGAATGTAACGTGATAACATTATAATATCAACTTTTTTTTATGCAGGAAATCATAAAATCTTTCAATGTCATATTTAGTCTTATTCTAATAATGATATCCATTTATTATTTTTATTATATTAATATTTTAATGTAATTATAATTAGGAGTTTGTCCTATTATACCACTATATATATGTTTAGTTTTAATTAATTTTGAACATTAAAGATTTATTATTTTTTACTATCAAGAATTATCACATCAAATTTTTGCTAATTTGGAATTATTGAGTTTGTAATCATATCTTTTTCTTGCAGTAAACATAATTTTATTGTATGAATTGATACTGTAATCTCTATATTTAGTGTTATATGTATTCTTAATCATGTATTGATTTTATATTTTAACTCTCTCTATTTATAAATTAATAGAATAGTTTTTATTTATATTTTTTATAGAAAGTCATTATCTTAAATCAAAAATGTTATTTTAAACTAAAATGATCTATAGCCAAAAAAAAATTATTCAAAATATTAAACATTATTATTTGTATAAAATAAAAACTAATGCATTGGTTATATTGGGATAAAACTGCATTACAGGTCTGATCTATTAAATTACTAAGTATAAGTTATATCTATACATGTTGTTAATTGGTTTAATTAATGAGAATATAAATTAGTAATTATATTTTATCTCTTACTTATAAGAATTTTAAGAATTATAAAAAAATTAAAAGAGTAAATGACAGTTAGATTTTTTTACTTTAAATTTCAATTTCAAATCTAATTTAAATTATTTAGTCAATTTAAAACATTTTTATATTTTAAATATATTATAAGTAAAAAATTAATAAAATAATAAATAATGAGTAGGATTAACGAGTGCAAATATATGAAATGCATATTCAAAAAAGCTAGTAATTCCAAATTAGCAAAAATTTAAAGTAATAATTCTTGATAGTCAAAAGAAATAAATTCTTAATAGCGAAAAACAATTAAAATTAAACATAAATATAGTGGTATGGTAGAATAAATTCTTAACTAATATTAATATAATAAAAATAATAAATTAAAATCATATTTAAAATAGGATTAGATTAAACTTTCTAATAAAATTTAGATTCAAATAGGAATAAAAATATTAATAAAATTAAAAAAATTTTAATTAATAAATGACTAAATTATTCTAATTATTAACAATTAAATTAAAAATTTATAAGGCACGTTTTAGAGATCGTTTTCTTTTCGTACTTTTATATATATTTATAAATTATAGATGGATAGATATAGATAAATAATTTTTCTCAATTCGTATTTATTTTTTCCCTTGTTTTTTCTAATAATAACTCATCCTTTATATCGAAAATAAAGAAAGATATGCAAGACCAATTTAATTAACCCCAAAAAAAAAAAAGGTTAAAATTGATACTCTGACCTGTTCGAAGAAAACAAATATTTTGAGGTTCCAATGTTTAATAATAAGGGAACGCTAAGGGTTCAGCTTTTGAGAATGAAACGCATGCGGATGGACCACGAGACCACTTACATATGGAGCTAAAAGGAAAGGAATGGAATCTGTCAAGTCACATTCAAGGTGGTGCTGCCGGTGGTAGTGGGATGGTACCACGGCCGAGATTGAAAGGCAGAGACTGAATATTTGTTTTTAATTTCTTTGGTTGCAATCTCTATGAAAAAAAAAAAAAAAGTGAATCAGTCTTTAGAAGGGACATTCAAGATATTCCAATCCTTCCCTTTATTTATTTATTTATTTATATATCTATATAAAAGCTATAAGAAAGAAAAAAAATCCAAGACTATTTCTTTATTCAGCATTCATTTTTTTTTTAGAAATTTATTTTATTTTTCTGCATTTTGATTAGACAATTTCAATATTTTAAATAGTATTTGATGTGAATTATTCATATTAAATTATTTAAATTATTGAACTTCATCTATGTGTACTTATTTACTCTAAAATATAGTATATTTAGTCGTTTAAGTTAGCTATACTAATATACTTTTTCTAAAATCTAGCCACAATTAGTTGAATTTTTTAATTTAAAAAATACAACTTTTATATATATATATATATATATATATATATACCTTTTTTTATCGTTATGCATCTAGATTCTGATTTGTTGGTTCAATATTAATTTGTTTGCAATTAGTATTATTTTCTTATATGATGTTTGATGTTAATTATAAGCTGAAATAGAAATCAATAACCATATTTCATTTTGTTTTCTCTCTTTTTTATTACTCTCCTTGCTCTATTTATATAGAGAAAATTTTCCTTTTGAACGTTTTATTTATATAGAGAAAATTTTCTAATATGGTAATTTTAAAACTAATGTTTAAGCAAAAAGTTCGATATGCTTTTACTTTGATTTATAAATTAAACATTAACTTTGTGAGTATTTCAAAAAAATAGTAGATATTATTATGAGTGACATTTAATGTTTAAAAATTAACTGAAACATACATAAAAAAATGTGAGATCTCAATATATTATGCATACAAATTAAATTTCATCAAAATATTAATGTCAGGAGTAAATTGGTGGGGCCCAAGTGAAAATAACAATATTTTACTTCCTCCTAATTTTCCACCTTGTTCCAAAATAAGGAAATCTCACTTTCCTTCTAAATTTTACCTCCTAGTTTTCTTTCCTCCCTAAAAATACCTCCATCCAAACACATTGTTAATGTTGTAAGAAACAAGCAATGAAATTGTGCAACGCGCGTCATAGGACTACTCTTGTTAAAAATATCAAACACCGAATAGTTAACAGAAGAGCATAAAAAAAATTCATAAACATTGAAAATGAGGAAGTGAAAAACTATATGGTACCTTTTGTATTTTTTTATCTTGAATATATTAAAACTAGTAATTTACTAAAAAATAATTTTTCATTAACAATTTTATTTTTATAAAATAAAAAATATTATATTTTAATTAATTTCTATTTAACAAAATAATTTACGATCTATCTATATATATTTAAAAATAGAGCAGTTTGCATTGTAAAATTGTCAAGTATAAGCCTCTAAAAAAGCCAAGTGTTAATAGAATAATAATTATTTAGAACAGTTATAAGAACATGAGACACAATTATAAAAAGATATGTTGTTTTAGATGATGTCTTTATCAAAATAATATTTATAAAAAAGATTATTTCTGATACTAATATATTAATATAAATTTATTTCTTATTACAAAATAATTAGTAAGTAATTTACACGCTTACAGATATCATTTTGAAAAGGCTTAATCACAAAAAAAATATGAACTTATGAGTTTTTTTTTTAAATTTAGCCAATACTTTTAATTTTGTCAATCAATACCATCTACTTATTTTTCTTTGTCAATTGTAGCCTCTATCTATAATTTGTCAATGTTTGCTGATGTGTCCGTTAATGGGGTCTAATTTTTTTCATATCATGTCCATGGGGACATGCCACGTAAAAAAACTAACTTAAAGCTTAATCACTAAAAAAAGCTTGAACTTATAATTTTTTTTTCAAATTTGGCCAATATTTTTTATTTCATCAATCAATACCTGATATTGATTGACAAAATTAAAAGTATTGGTCAAATTTGAAAAAAACTCATAAGTTCAGGCTTTTTTTTATTATTAAGCCTCAGTATTTTGATTTGTTTTTTTTCAACTTTAAAGTAAATTGAGGCATCAGCTTTTTTGTATGACTATATATTTTGGCAAATAAGAACTCATCTATTGGGTTTACAAGTCATATAAAAATATCTAGCATTTATTTATCCTCAAAAAATAACAAGCAAAATAGAAAATGCTGAAAATAGTGTCTTACTGCAAAATGATATCATTTAATGTATTTTTATGTTTAAATTAGTTTTCTTATGTGGCGTGTCCACGTGAATGTGATTTGAAAAAAAATTGGACCTATTAATGGACACATCAACAAACATTAACAGACTCTAGACGAAAATCACAATTGACAAAGAAAAATAAATATAAAGTATTGATTGACAAAATTAAAAGTATTGGCCAAATTTTAAAAAAAAAATTCATAAGTTCAGCCTCTTTTTGGTGATTAAACCTTTAATTAGTTTTCTTATATGGCATGTCCACATTGACGTGATATGAAAAAAATTGGACCTCATTAACTGTCATATCAGCAAATATTGACAGATGCTACAATTGGCAAAGAAAAATAAGTACAAAGTATTGATTTATAAAATTAAAAGTATTGACCAAATTTGAAAAAAAAACTCATAAATTCAGGCTTTTTTTTGGTGATTAAGCCTTTTTAAAAAGTAAGACATTCACACGCTTAGAACACGCTACATTAAATAAATTATATATTAATATTTCAAGTAAATATACAACAATTTATAATAAACCATAAACATAAAATAAAACTTAATTTCTTATTTCAATGAAATAAAAATAAATTAAAAAAATACAGTTCATTTTTAATTAGTATTAAAAAAAAGATTTTGGTTGATTAACTTGGTGTATGAAGTAGTCCACTATGTCAGGAGTCAGATTGCACGAACATAGAATATGAGATATGAGAACGTAAGAGATATGATAATTTTTAAAAAAGTATGATATCTACATCCTTAGGACACACAACACAGAACAAGTAATACATTAATATTTTAAATAAATAAATAATCATATGTAATAAATTATGAATATAAAATAAAAAAAAACTTAATTTCTTATTTCAAAGACATGAAAAAAATTAAAAAAAAAAACACTTCACTTCTTATTGGTAATTAAAAAAAATATTTTGATTGATTAACATGATATATAGAGTAATCTCATATATCAGGAGTTAGGTTGCACGGATACGGGACATAAGATATGAAAATATACATGATTTAATAATTTTAAAACTAGTGGGATATTCATATACTTATAACACATTACAAATAGTAAATAATATATTAATATTTCAAATAAATAAATGATCATTTGTAAGAAATTATAAACATAAAATAAAATTAAAGTTAATATCTATAAAAAAGTTTATCACTAACACTAATATATTAATATAAATTTATTTTTTATTACAAAATAATTAAAATATAATCTATACGCTTACAGAAATGATCTTAAAAGTAAGACATTCACATGCTTAGAACACACTACATTGAATAAATAAAATATTAATATTTCAAGTAAATATACAATCATTTATAATAAATCATAAACATAAAATAAAATAAAATTTAATTTCTTATTTCAATGACAAAAATAAATTAAAAAAATAAACTTCATTTTTAATTAGTAATTAAGAAAAATCTTGGTTGATTAGCTTGGTATATTGAGTAGTTTTATATGTTAGGAATTAGATTGCACGGATATAGAACACAAGATACGATAATTTTTAAAAAAATATGACATCTACACTTTCAGAACACAATACAGAACAAATAATATATTAATATTTTAAATAAATAAATAATCATTTGTAATAAATTA
Organism: Jatropha podagrica; assembly: GCA_947857235.1. Lineage (NCBI taxonomy): Eukaryota > Viridiplantae > Streptophyta > Magnoliopsida > Malpighiales > Euphorbiaceae > Jatropha > Jatropha podagrica. Next base: position 30,783 of record CANUEP010193847.1, on the reverse strand, counting down.
TAAACATAAAATAAATAAAAAAAATTAAATTCTTAGTTCAATGAAATGAAAATAAATTTATAGAAAAAAATATTTTACTTTTGTTAGCAAGTAAAATAACACCTTGATTGATTATGTTAGTATATCGAGTAGTCTCATATATTAAGAGATAAATTGCATGGACACGGAACGTAATATATAGAAATGTACATGATTTAATAATTTTTAAATAAATAGGATATCAATACACTTAAAACACATTACACATAATAAGTAATATATTAACATTTCAAATAAATAAATAATTATTTATAATAAATTATGAACATAAAAATACAAAATGTCTAATTTCTTATTTCAATATAATTAGTTAAATTCTAAAAATAATTATTATTATTGTAAAGTACATTAATAGTGTGTGTACATTTTTTTATATAGATCATATCATACATGATTTTTACTATTATTAGTAAAAGGCTTCGCTAGATACTTAAGAAAACATATTTCAGTTAAAGATAACAATTTTACTTGATAATGTGGATACTCAATAAGATCCGATATAATCTTGGCTAATTTAGATAGTGAATAAATGAGTTTGAGACAGGTTCGGATAGTATTTTTATTACTCGTATGGGGTTTAGGTTGAGTTTAGGGACTCGGGTACTCGTTACCCATTATCCGTTTAATTAATATTCTAAAAATATTTAAAAGAAAATTTTTTTATATATATATTGACCCTTTTTAATTATATTAATCCTATAATTATATTTAATATTTATATTATATTTTTTATTAAATCAAAATAATAATTTTATAATTTTTACTTAATTTCTTATTTTTGAAAAATAAAAAAAAAACTTTTAACTTAAACGGATTTAAGTATTTAAACAGATAATTATAATCGAGTTCGGGACGAGTTTGATTATTAAAAGTGAATTTCTATAGAGTTTGGATACCTAAATTTTTAATCAAAAATTTAAACGAATTTAAATATTTATAATGCATTTAATCATAATTTTATTATATAATTTTATTAATTTTGAATGATATTATAAAATATTATTTTATTTTTAATACTGCTTCACGCATCGGGGGCTGCTAACACTAGAATAAATAATTGAATTGTAGAAAATAGATTTTGGGCCGCCTGAGAGCCCAATAAGAATATAATCAAAATTGTGATTCATGGATGAAATATTTTGGGTCTAAGAAAAGTTTTTCCGGAGAGTCAGGAACTAGGCTCAAATGTTACTAAATATAATAATATTAGTTAGTGTAATCATAATGGATTGAATTTAAAGCATAACAACATGATTTTGAATTCTGTTTTTGGCGCTCGGAGTTTTTGAATTCTACTTTTTGCACTTGGAGAACCGTTTGAAATGTAAAATCTGATATGTAAAGCAATTTCTCCTCTTATTCAGCAATTTTTTTCGTCATTTAATAGATCTCATAAGTCCTATTTATATTTTCAGCAAGCCTCGTAGGACAGAAACAACTGATTGAAAAAAATTTATCGGCTCAAAAACTTTATTGCAAATATTTTTCATTAAAAGACTAAAATAGAAAATTTTTAGATACTAAATTTATAATTAAGCCTTTAAAAAATAGACTAAAACATTTTTATAGTTTATTTCTATTAAACTATAAAATCTTTTCATTCAATTTTTGTATTTTTTCCGTTAAATACCTTATGAAATGATGAAAATATTTTTTTTTATTTTTTAAAATACAAGAACTTGACTATATAAACTGCACTGTAATTTTTTTAATATAATATTTTAGTATTTCTTTTTTGACTTTTATGTTTTCTGGTTGACTTAATGAAAAAGACATAAAAATTGAAAACAGAGACTTAATAGTGCAACAAAGTAAAATATGGAAAAAATTGATATATTTTAAAATAGATGGGAACGATTTAGCTGTATTTTACAAGTCACGGGATCGTCTGTATTTTTTCCTAAGCAACAACTTGAGATTGGGATTTGTCGATTCCTTTAGCTCCTTTGCTTGGTGGGATAGATGACAAGGCTTCTATCCAAACACCAGAAATTCTTTCCTCAAAATAGGATTTTCAGTCCAATTTGATTGTCAACTAGAAGTTAGCTAATTAGATGCCTTATTATTTAAGGGAAAATGATATTTTTAGTGCTTGGATTTTTTAAAATTTTTTATTTTAGTGTCTGAATAAAAATATTTGTAATTGAGTATTGAAGGGAAAAAAATCAATTAAGTGTTTGAATTAAAAAAAATTGTAATCAAGCGCATAGTGTTGAGTTGGCAGCCGGAAATAACGATGATTGGAAAAAAAGGACCCACTTTATTTCGTCAACTGTCCACGTGGACAAAATCCTCATCTACTCAGCAATTTTACTCTCTTCTTCATCCCTTTGTTTCTTTTCATTGTCTGATTTAAAACTGATTCAAAGAGATCTCGTAATAATGAGTAGCAAAGAGATGTCGTAAAACTGATTCGAAACGAAGGTGAGGAACAGACCTTATAACATGTGTAATAGGATAAGTAATCTAAACTCCAACTGTAACCTGCAAATCCACCATTCCTTGTCATCAGTATCACTATTTTTGTTATTATCATCAGAACTATGAATAAGATTGTTACACTGTAGAGGATATTACTTCCTTGTTCCCTTTTCTTCCACGCCTTCCACTACGAAATCTCCAATTAGACAGTGAAAAGGAATAAAGAAAAAGGGATAGAGGAGAGAGTAAAATTTCATATGGCTGAGTAGATTAGAACTTTTGTTCACATGAACAACTAATGAGGCCTAAAACGGGTACCATTTTGCCTACATGACCATTTCAGATGCACTTTATTGTAATTTTCTTTTAATTCAAATATCTATTTGCAATTTATTTTTTATTCAGACACTTAATTGTAAATATTTTTGACACCAAAATACAAAATTCTGAAAAATTGAGTTACTGAAAATAAAATTATCCCTGTGATCTATGTCAATCAATGTCACTTGTTAATCAAATCAATTGACATTGGGATCCAACATTTAATTTCATGTTTTATTTTATTTTTTTAAGTAACTTAATATTACAGGTTGAAGTAATCTCTATTCAAAATCAACTCCCAAAGAAATATTGTAAACTAGAAAATATTAAAAATTAGAGAATTATAATTATTAAAAGGCCAAATACATACATTTGCTCATGTACTTAAAAGAAGAAAAATCACACGGCACTCTTAACTTTACAAAGAACCAATTATGCACTTCAATTCTATTTTTTTACATCTTACACTTTTCACGTTGGCAGAATAAAGTGTGGATACAATCGCTAAAATGAGCATTAATTGAATATGTAATTTCCAAAGGGGAAAAATCTTGTCTAGCTTGACTCTTAGTGGAAAATTTCTTTCCATTTGCAACTGCTTTCCCTCTTCAAGTCTACCTAAATTAGAATTTTACTTGTACAAAAACTGGATCCTTCTCTCCTTCTCCGTGTCAATGACTTGAGTGCAAGAAAAATTGGTTTGGGCTTCTTCTTCGTGAAGTTTAGAGGGAGATATTTTGTAGAGTTTTTATTTTGCAGATTTCGGTTATTGAAGATATTCTTAGAGAATAAACTCTTACTTTGTTGTTATGTTCTGTTTTTTTCCTCTATATAAATCTCTGCTTGTAGACAAAGATTTTCTCTGTCTTCATCCCTTGACTTGAATATTTCAATTTTTCCAGTCAGAGCTAAAATTTTATGCAGAAAATTCACGATTTACATTGGTAGCAGCAAGAACACAATCTTTTCAATTTTCCTTTGATTTCTTCAGTGTAATCAACAACTGCCAACTTACAACACCCTCTCAAGAAAATTTTTTGATTTATTGGGTTAGTCAATTAAAATGGGTCTGTCCCTTCACAACCAAAACAGAGTCTTTCCTTTTTTTTTCAAAGTTAGGCCAGCATCATTTGATTTACAGGATCAGTCAATTAAAATGGATCCTATTTTTCACTAAGTTATCCTACTGAGCATCAATGTAATAATTCACGCACGTCTGTCTGCTTAGAGAAGTATAAGAACGATGAAAAAAATAAATTTGAGATGCTTTTATTTAAAAGGTATATTTGGCCATTATTGAAATGAAGCATACTCTCCCCTCTATATATTAACTTGAGTTTTATTATGTTTTCTGAAATATTAATGGAATTTCCAACAATGTGAATTTTAAAAGGAAAAATAGGAATTACAAAATTTTCTCCCTTTCTTTTTTGACTAAAACCAAGCAAGCTTGATGGAGGCCTTAGAGGACCTGCGCCGCCCCAGGAAATTTTAAAAAAAAATTCTTGTAAAAATTACATTTTGATTCTTAAAATTTAGAAAATTATATTTTTCCACCTAAAAGATTTATTTGTCTTTCTCAAAATAATTGTCCTACCTCCATTTCCAGAATTAGTTTAACTATAATTTTTTACTTTTCATTGTGTACCCTTAAAAATTACATATTAATTCCAAAACTTTCAAACTGGGACATGTAGTTAGTATACCAAAATTTCAAAATTAATTATTTTAATATTTTTTCACTATCTAATAAATTCAACTAATATAGACTATTTGTACGCATTATTATATACGAGAATTATGGAAAAATGAAAAATAAATATTTCCAAAATATAAACAGAACTATTTTAGGACACTAAAAAAAATGAGACTAATGTTCCAAGGGAGAGGGCATATTTTATTAATATGAATTATCTAATAAAATATTAAATATAAAAGAAATTAATTGGTAATATACATAATTTACATGAAGAGTGTGAACATATGCTACCTCTCTTATAAAAGTTTTACTAATTAATGATATTTGTTCATGAAGTAAAATTTATTCATTTAGTTTAGTTATTTTATAGTATTAGAGAAGAGAAGACAAACATCATTCAAGTGTTTGCTTATGATTATGATTAAGTGTAAGAATATACTATTTGATAGAATATAAATATTTATCAAGGACTTAATAGTAATTTACACTGTAAAAAATACATCCAACAAGGTTTCAGACTTAAGACTTCTCTATTTTCTTTTCTTTTTTCGTCAATATCTTGGAGATTCTACACGGGCACTTAAGAGTGCATGAACGATTTGGCACTTGTTACTGATCAAGTATATCATACAGTGATACAGAACATCAAGTGAAGTGAAGAGAAAAGGAGGAGGAGAAGAATAAACAAGTGACAAGACAAGTGAGTGATCAGAAAGCTGGGTATGAGTCAAAGCCAGTAATATGGGTCCCTCCATTGTTGAAAATGATGGGTTTGCAGTTCATCTTTAGTTTGGCTTTGCACGTATCCATGCCTTCCTTACCCCACAAGAAAAAGATGTTAATGACTTTTTTTTTTAATTTTCCCATCTTGGCATCTTGAAAAGAAACATATTTCCTTTTATTTTAATATTTTATTTTTTAGATAATGTGTGAAAAAACTCATGGATTTTAATCAGACTAATAAATAGATAAATAAATATGAATTTAAGGAAAAACTTTTAGATCGTGTTTAGTAACAGTTTTTTTAAATAGCTTTTAGTATTTTTTTTACTAGTCTAAAATGCTAAATACTATTTTTTACAACATTTAGTAGCATAATATTTGAATTAGCTTTTAAAAATTAATATAATATAACATTTGAACTAATTTTTAAAAGTTAATGTGACATTTTATGAAAACCTAACTTATATAATATTTAATTTTTAACATTTTATAAAAAGCTACCAAAATAATGAATAGCTAAATAATACTAAAACAACCAATAGCTATTATAATAATTAATTTTATCGAACAGACCCTTAATATCTCACAGATATAATAAAGATAAATTGTATTTTTAAATGAACCTGGTGTTAGAGGAGTTTATGTGAATATTACTCTAACTTGAGCGTAAAAACACTCATGTAAAACAGAAAAAAAAAAGAAAATTTTAATTCTTGAATTTTATAAAATGAAACAAAATATTTATTTTTAAGTATTGCATTTTCTGTAATTGTGCAGCAAAGTAGACTTTCTTTCTTTCACCTAAAGTGCTCTTATCTTATGTTTCTGATGCATTGCCTTCCTTTGTGTATGGTTGTAGTACTATTATATGTTCTCTTTAAGAGTACGACTGTAGAGCTTGTGTCACTATAAAAATTTTGATGATTACCGACGCATATTTGGTCGATAAAATGAATAATTTTATCGGTAAATTAAATTACTGGTGCAATGCTGATGGAAATATATCATCGGTAAAAGGCTTGTCGATAAAAAATTAGCTACCAAAAAAAATTTGCTTCAGTAAATTAGCCACTACAATTGGTCAATAATTTATTTTATTTTCATCATAATTTGGTGGTTAAATCTTTTTATATTTTGGTGGGTAAATGGTCGGCAAATATTTTGATTGATAATAATTGATATTTTGTTAGTAATTCGGTCGGAAAAAGGTCGGTATTTTATTGCTAACATATTTAATTATTATTTTTAAAATTATATTTCCGTCGATAACCGGTGGGTATTTCTTTGATAAAATTTGCTGAAAGTCAATTTTTTTAAGAATAAATAACCTGCGTTGAATTACTTGTAAAAATTACATTTAAATTGTAGATAAATAAATATGTAAATAAACTAATGTTTACATAATATTAACATAAACAAAATGACGAAGGATTATGGGAATTTCTCTATAAAGACGATTCATAGGAAATATCAAAGCATTTAACGAAACATTAATAGAGTTAACAAAAGCCATAGGAAAACTTCAAGTCTTAACAAAGTCATATCGACCGCAGCTTATGAATAGGAAAACTCCACATCTTAATAAAAGTCATATTTCCAATGTCATATCAAACTCAAAGCATTATTAATGGAGTTTGGAAACATTGTGTGGACCAATTTATAAGTCCTTCTAAGTCTTCTGCTAAGGACAATGCATGGTCCATGGAAATAGTGCTGGATGCCTTTGTATTTTTAATAGGAAAGGCTACTTTATACATTTAATGGATACTATTGGTAATTAATTGTTCATGACTCATAAGCCTTGACCACTCGCTTGAGTTCAACTAGCAATCTCTGCAAAGCTGTGAATTTGAAGTTGTTATTGCAATTATACCTCAGATTAAAAAGGAAATTAGTTGCTAAGAGCAAAAGGTCAAAACCTCAATTAAACAATACTTTGAATGAGAGGCTGCAAAGTCAGAAAGGGATGCTTCATCCGTCATCCTTGTCTAATTTCGTTAAATACATGAATTGAAATGAAATATCTAAGTTATAGGTTGAGAATTTTCACAACAACAAAGGGCAACTGAGGTTTGCATTACAATGACAATTTTTAGAAACTTTTTGTTGGAATTGTAATTAAATTGAAAACAAAATGCACTTTCTTTCCTAGTTGACAGATAAATTAAACAGTTTATTTTGTGTTAGGGACTTACAAAGCAATTGAGAAATGGTGAAATCGTACTTGCTGTAGAAAAATCAACAACGTTTGGACTATCACTCACCAGCGTCGATACCAATATGGACCCACCAGCGATCGGCGTTAAGCTCTGCTCCGTTTTCCATTAAGTGCTACATCAAAGAGAAAGAATTAAGGGAGCGATAAATAGAAGAGGAAAGAGAACGAAATAGAAGCTACTGTAGATTTGTGGTCTTAAAATGCCTAGCATCTACTGACCCAATTTCCATCGGTAATAAGTTAAAAAATCATCAGTAATTTAATTAAGAAATAAAAAATTACAAATATTTAACGACCCATTTGGTTTGTAATACGTAGCTACCTTCTCCCGCCATTTATACGCGCGACATTGATCAACCAATTTAGTGGTAATTTTGATTGATCGGTATTTACTAACGAAATAGCAACCAAAAGTGGTCTCTATATTTGTCTAATATTTTCAAAAATTATAAAAGTTATTTTGGTCGTTGTTGTTGGTAAACCGTCGGTAAATATCAATGGATATTTCTTCGGTAATTTGCATCGGTATTTACTGATTTTTTTATAGTGTGCTGTGGTATTCTAGATTCATCATATATATCTAATGTTTATCCTTATGCTACTTTATTATCTTTCAATATTATGGTCAAAATTTATCGCACCTTTAGATTATTTTATTGAATTTTACTGATTTTTTTATCACTTTCTTAAAAATAAAAAATAAAAGAGAACTTAACTTGGCACTGAGTTTATAATTTATATTTTTTAAAAAATATTATTTGAGAAAAATAGTGTGTATAATATAACTTTTAGTGGCTATTAATTAGTACGGTGATTTATATATATATTTGAATAAGGTGGCATTATATTTGATTGAAGGTGCATTTAGTTTATTTATTCATATAAGTTTATATTTTATAGTTAGTAACTGATAGTTGATAGCGATCCACAACTAATGAATACTGATCTCCGGTGACTTTTTTTAACTGTTTGCATCTAAAATAAGGGGGTCAGTGAGCTCTATTATCTCCTGGGTCCAAAATTTTTCAAAATTTTATATCATATTTGGAGCTCTAATTTTTTAAAAATTTATTTTTAGCCCTGTCTAACCTTTGACTTTGAGTCTAGGTCCGTTACCAATCGAGGATATATAATTATTTTTTATATAATATAATGTTTTTTTAATTGAGGTGAATACATTTTTCTTTTAATTTTAATATATATGTTATGTAAATGAAAATTCAATATAAATTTAATTTGTTTTAAATAACTACAAATAAAATGATAAAAATATTACGTTAAAAGGTTAGTAATGTTTATGAAGTTAAAAAAAATACAAATATAATATAAATAGGTGGTGTAAACATCTCGGACTTAGGTGCCGAGCATTTTTTATTCCGCTTTTTCAACCAAGAGGACTTAGACAAAATGGTTCTTGGTGCAACATGGACCTTCATCTGCCACCTTTTAGTGTGAAGCCTTATTATAGATGGAGAGGAGCCTTTGGAAGTGCCTTTGCTTTTGCAGACTTTTGGGTCCAAATACATGACCTCATAATAGGATTCATGTCGAAAAATATTTCCAAAGCTCTTGGAGACTTTGTGGGATCCTTCTTAGAGTATGATACCCGAATTCTTTCTTTGGTTCCAAACAAATTTATGAGGTTCGTGTAAGGATTCACATAAGGAAGCCATTAAAACAAAGAAAAAAGCTTATGGGAATCGTAATGTTCTGTATATTCAGTTTAGATACGAGAAACTACCAGCTTCTATCACATTCATGGTCGACTGGGCCATACAGATTTGTTTTGCAAACTTTTATTGCATAAAAAGAAAGAAGAATTGAAACCCGAGTGGGATGATCGTATCAAGGTTCCTCATAACTTGTTAATTTAGCATAAAATGCCCATTGTTTAAATATTATATGTGGATACTTTTTGGTTAAAATGAGGATTTTCATTTGATTCTCATGTTTTTCATAGGTTAGGTTAAATTTATTTAAAAAGAGACTTTGGAGGTTGATTTCTAAAGGTTTTGATGAAGTAAGCTAAGTTGGAGCTAAATTTCTAGAAAACCCCCAGGAAGTTTTGTACTTACGCTTAGGCAAGCATAAAAGGATCAATTCAAAGTAGAATAAAATCTCTTAAAAGTTTTGAGATTACACTTGGGCAAGCATTAAAGAGGCAAATCCACAACAGAATAAAGCCCCGTAGATGTTATGAAGTTACGCTTGGGCAAGTGTAGCGAATATGAGACTAAAGTTATTGGAAATATTTGCCAGCTACGAGAAAATCATTTAAAATACAACTGGCTCACCATTTGAGGGATTAAGATAGATACTCAATTTAAATATTTATATTTTCTAAAGATACTAATTTTTTGGATTTTCTTTCCTCCATTATATAGAGGATCTTAAAGTGTGTAAAGAGGGAGATCTCCTCTTCTCACTTTTAAAAACAACAGTAGCTCTTTTTGGGATTTATTATTCTTTGTTTTCTTCATAGCTACGAGTGGCTAAACTTATTTCGTTTCAGTCAAAGGTTGATTTCAAATAGAAAATCTCTAAGATTGTGAGATCTTAATGAAATATTTTTTTCTTTGATTTCAATTGATTTTTATGTGTTTTCTGAATCTGATGAGAAACTCTCTCTTTTGTCTTTTTGTTATTTTTTCAATCGGACCCATTGTTCAACCTAATAAGAATGCATATAACTATCAATGAAATTAGATTCGTATTGTCTAAATTGAATTGACTCAGTAGCAAATAATATAATTTGATTATAACTAGACTTTTAGATTATATTATCAAAACTCACAATCTATTTTAAATGAACTTCGCTTGTTAAGTTTGTTCAATATTATAGGGTCTTTCTAATTTTTATTGCTACTAGTAAATTAAATTCTATTGTTTGTTTAGAATTTTTTGCTAGTTAGGAATTATTCTAGTACTTGTCTGTTTAATCTAATATTTTGAAAAGATTTTTTAGAAACGCTCGTTCAAACCTGTTGGTCCTTTGAATTATTGAATGATCTTTGTATCGATGATCAATCAAGAGGATTTCATACTATGAATCACCTTTGGCTGAATCTTTTTCCATTGATTTTAATTCTTTATTTTATTGCATTCTATTTATCTTAGTTGCTTTTCAATTACTACTTTGATAATCAAATCCCTCCCCCCTTTCTTTTATTTTGTTATTTAATTACTGATCTTCAATTAAAAATCAGCCCATATTAGTCTCTAGGTTTCGACCTTTCTTAGCACTGCTACAAATTACATAGGTTCAAAAGAATAGAAATTATTTTTGGTGGTTTCGACACCCATCAATTCCTGGTGGCTAGTTCTCGCAGCCAACTAGCCAGTGGCTTCACAAAGAAGGAAAGTCCTAGTCTACCCCTAATTCAATAAATATTGTGAGATATACTGAAAATAATAATCCTACATTAAAATGACAGGTTTTAGAGTTTCCTTTCATGGGGTTAAGTCAACTATTGTAGAAGGTAATTCTGAGACATGCTTTATGGAAATCGACAACCAATCTTTGGGTCGTGCAAGTTATGGTGGGCTTGAGAAAGAAATTACTTTAGCCCAAGAGGCAGAAGGTAAGAAGAAGCCTTGTAGCACAAAAGCATCAACAACTACTACTTTCTTTATCCTCTAAGGATTCAATAGGAAGCCATCATGGTGGAAAACCCTCTATGCCAAATAAGGCAACAGTCGATCCCAGGCTCTGAGATGATGAAAAGCAATTAAAATATTTAGCTAGAATTGCTAGGGATTGGGCAATCCTCATGCAATTAATGCACTTAGAGAGCTATCTTTGAGTTATCGGATGGACATTCTCTTTCTTATGGAAACATGGTTTCATGGTGTTTGTATGGAAGAGCTTAGGAGGTTACTGCATTTTAATGAATGCTTTACCATGGATAGAATAGGTCTTGATGGGGGGTTTATCTTTACTTTGGCAAAATAATGTGAAGTTAGCAGTGGAAGGGTATTCGTGAATTTCATTGGTTGTATGATTATTGAGACAGATTATAACTGGAGACTAATTGACCATTATAGTTTTTCAGAGAGTAATCGATAATGACCATCTTGGAATTTACTAATGGCTTTGGCAGCAAGAAGTTCTCTCCCATGGCTATGTGTTGGAGATTATAACAACATTGTTGATGTTAGTGAGAAGTTTGGAGGGGTCCCTAGTCCACGCTTTCTTTTGAATGGTTTCAAGGTAGTGATTTTGGACTGTCATCTTACAGAATTACCTAATGTTACTATGTTTTATACTTGGGAATCTAGGAGAGGAACTAATTACTGGGTTAGAGAATGGTTGGATCGCATTATAGCTAATGAAGCTTGGACTTATTTTTTCCCAAATAGTTTCTATTGGGTTTTGGTTGCTCTGATTTTTATCGTAGTCCTTTACTGGTCGAAATGCCATTACAGGACTATGGTCTTATTAATCGATGTTTTAAGTTAAACAATGCGAGGCTGGCTGATTGCAAGTTGGAATCGATAATAAAAGAAGTATGGTTGGCAGGTTCAGAAACTGATGTTTTGGAGAAGCGTGATTGTTTAATCAATAAACTAACGGGTTAGGGTAGGGCATGTAATAAGGAATTTTAGAGGAAGGAATTTATCAAGTACCTAATTGCATTTGATCATGGTCTTAATAATGGATCACCAAGTTGAGCATTAAGGAAGAATTGAATAATATTTTAATGAAAGAGGACTTGCAATGTTAGCAGCACGCAAGGATATTTTCGTTTAAATATGGGGACCGTAACTCTAAGTACTTCCACTCTTTTATAAAATTCAGAAAGCAGTATAATGAAATCGAGAAGCTCAAATCAATAAAAGGCAATTGGGTATCTGATCTAGGGAAGCTTGAGAACATAATTCTTGATTATTTTGGTAATTTTTTAACTACTGGCCAGTCGAATCGAAACTGTGTGCTTGATTTAGTTCCATGTCGGGTAGGAAAACAGGATAATGATGGATTGACAGCCCCTTTTTTGGATGAGGAGTTTAGAGCAGCCTTATTTCAGATGCATCCCAATAAAGCTCCGAGGCTAGACAATTTAAATTAGGTGTTTCTAAAAAATTTTGGCATATTATCAAGCGTGTTGTGGCTGTAGGCTATAGGAATTGGCTTCAGTAAGGTACATTTTTGGATACTCTTATGGATATTGTTATTGTCCTGATCCCCAAAAATGATTCCCATGGAATTTAAAGGATTATAGACCTATTGCGCTTTGTAATGTTTTTTTATAAGATTCTTTCTAAAATCCTTGATAATATGCTTAAGAAATTATTACCAAGTTTAATTTCAAAGACCCTATTAGCTTTTGTTCCTGGGCGTTTAATTAATTATAACATTATGGTTGCCTTTGAAACTGTTCATATTATGAAAAGAAATACCGGGAGTGGTTTAGGTAGTTATGCTCTTTAGATCAATATCAGTAAGGTCTATGATAGGGTGAAATAGGATTTCCTTCAGGATATGTTATGAAAATTAGGTTTTTATGATATGTTGGTGAAATAGATGAATGAGTTTTTTGAAGGTTTCTTATAAGGTGAACTTTAATGGCAAGCAGGTAGGCCCCATCAAGTCGTCTTAGGGTCTTCGCCAAGGGGATCCTCTTTCCCTATACTTATATTTGATTTGTGTAGAGGGGTTGTCGTTACTTTCTAATGCCGAGAGACAAGGATGGATTCATAGTGTTCAGGCAGGTAGGGGTTACCCTTGGATTTCCCATCTTCTTTTTGCAAATGATTCTCTTTTTTTTCTTCTCTGCTAGTGTTTGCAAGCATTTCGGATTAAATCCATTTTAGGGGAGTATGAGCAGGCATTGGGTCAGTCTATAAATTTCAATAAATCGAATATTACGTTTAGCCCAAATGTGAATGTTGATCTGAAAACTAATATTTCTACTATGTTAGATGTCTCTAGTTCTTTGAGGGAGGGTTCTTGCTTAGGCTTGCCATCCCTGGTAGGGAGAAATAAAAAATAGATCTTTAGCTTTATTCGTGATAGGCTTTGGAAGAGAATTAATAGGTGGAATAACAGATTTCTTTCTCGGGCAGGGAGGGAGGTTTTCATTAAGTCAGTAACACAGGCCGTTCCTTTTTGTATGAGTGTTTTTCTACTCCCCTTATCTTTGTGTGATAGCCTATAGAAAATTATGAACAGTGTTTGTTAGGATGGGAAGAGAGATGGAAATAAGGGTATAATTTGGCTTGCTTAGGACCATATGTTTAGTAGGAAGAAGGATGGAGGTATGGGTTTAAGGATCTCCATCGTTTTAATGTCGCTATGTTAGGGAAACAAGGGTGGCGGTTATTGACCGCTACCAACACTCTCCTTAATAGAGTCTTCAAAGCTAAATATTATCCGAATAGAGATTTTTTTTTTTTTACGACTTCTTTGGGTAGAAAGCCAAGTTTTATTTGAATAAGTGAGTTAGCTTCTTAAGACATTTTGAAACATTGTGCTATATGGATGGTGGGTGATGGGAATAGCATTAAAGTGGCTAGTGACCCATGGATTCCTAAGCAAGATTCTTTTTAAACGAATGATGGTGATGTTTTTAATAGTGATGATAAACAGAGTTGGAATATTAGCAGACTTATGGAGCTTTTTAGTGTTAGAGACATTAGAGCCATCATTGGATTACCCCTTAGTTTTTTTAATATGAGAGATTCTCTTCTGTGGAGTTTTGATAAAAAGGGAATATATTCGTTAAATCGCGCTATTATTAATAAGTATATTTTTTTATGAATTATAAATGAGAAAATAAAAAGTTTTAAGTCCTTTGTAGTATATTTAGTAAGTATTATAGTTTTTAAGTATATTACGGATGACATGTCATATCTTGTGACAAGAAAATTTGAAAGTTGGATATACCATCGAAGGTTTGGGATTTCTTGTGGCAGTCTCTAAGGAATATTCTTCCTACCAAGGATTCTTTAAGTATGAGGGGTATTAATATTGATGATAAATGTGTATTTATAAAAAAGGGAGGATATAATGTTACTTATATGCCCTATAGCTAATTTGATTGATTATATTTTGGATATAATATTTCATGCAATAAATATTTGATTATTACTAAAAGACATTTATTTATCTTTTATATTCTATTGATTGAATCTTGATAAAAGATACAATCCATGAGACAATACTATTTTGCAAAATAAATTATAATGTGGTTATAATTATGAGTTTTATATTTGCGTTAAAGCAATGTCTCTAAATATTTCTAGTCAATGTTCTCTTCACTATTGGATAATTATTAGAGCTGTTGAAACTTGTGCATATTATGTTCTTTTCTTAGGGAAGCAGCGATTCTCATAAGCTGAGATATATGTGATATCTAAAACTAATATATAGGTATTTGTTATTTAAACAAGTTCACTAAATTAACCTGCATGAAAATTCCATATGGACTGTGTCTATAGAAAGCTCAAGTGATGGTTGTGTAAGTGATCATTTGACTTGAGATTACTATACTATCTTATATAAGGATAATGATGTTTTGATTCTTCGTTCACATTATTCATTACATAAATAATAAGCAGTGATTAATTGGACATAGTAGGAACTGTATGAAGATACTTATATAATTAAAAGAGGGTTCATTACCCTAGGTAAACTAGGAAAAATGTTCTAATTATTCTCTGCTAGTATTGATTAAGAAATCCTTACGCAAGGTAGAATGAAATTAGCAAATGAGATTTGAAATTTCATTCAAATGATCAATGGCTAAGATTAAGAGAACCAACATGATTTAGTAAAGCAGACACACTCCATGCCTAATTACAAAATCAGAATATTAATGATGAAGGGATATTAATTACAATGATAAATCATGCATTGAAAGGTTAAGTCAAACCACTTTGACTTTCTATCTATTTGGGTAGTCTTTATGTGTTGTTAGACAATGTACTTGACCTTTAAATATTAATTAATTAATATTTATTGTCAATACATTTGGAATCTAGAAGGTCACATATATAAGAATAGATATGAGAAAATGAAAACGAGAAATCGAATCAAGTATGACTTGATTGCAAAAAAAAGTTTTGTAGAGTTAAGGACAATTATAATTTATATTTGATTATAATTTTACGTAGATTATTAAGTATTGACTTAATTAATTTATGTCTAAAATTTATAAAGATAAAATTTAGATTAAATAAACTTAATATTTTAATTATGATTTATTTATTTAAATAGTTAAATAAATAAATATGATTGATTAAATTGAAAATTCTATTAATATATGTATTATGATTTATTTATTTAAATTGTTTAAATAAATAAATAGGCACATATATGTTTAGTTATAATCTATTCATTTAAAATGTTTAAATAATTATTTTATTTATGACTTAGAGTTTTTATATATAAGATTTAAGAAACAGTATAGACTTAATGAACATGAGAGAGCCTATAATAGTTAACACTATCATACACTCTAATCTCTCAATCCTCTTAAATAGTTTTAAAGTTTTTCAATTATTCATTCATGTAGATACTACTACTGGCCGGACGTTTAGATGACTTGTGGTCTACGACAATCTAACCACGTGGATTGAAATTTCGAAGAATCTACAAAAGAGGTATTCTTCTAAATAAATTTTATCGTTTTATTCATTTAAACATATCCATATTGGTATAATTAATTATTTTAATTATATTATTTTCCTGCGCATATTTGATATTAAAATCAAATAATGATATCAGAGCTATCGTTTAAACATTTATGATGTAAAAATAGAATATTAATTATTGGAATCAATTTTGCATTAATTCATATGCTGAAATTTGGTGTTTCAATAAAAATCAAATCTAGTATTCAATTAGGGAATAAATTGAATTGTTTATTAATTCTAATATGATTAGAATTAGTAAAATTGATTTATGAAATAATTTTTTAATTTCTAAAATTAGTTTTAATGAGATTTGATATATGAATAAAATTATTTTATTAATAAATTAATTTTAAAAATATCAAATATCAAATTTTAATTGTTAAAATTTTATTTTCATCACATGATACCAATAATTAATATATATTATTATTAGATAATATTTAAATGCATTTAATGTGATTATTATGCATGATGGGTGATTATGCACATTAGAAAAAGACCTATGTGATTGACTTATTATATTTGGTTGAATGGTTTATGTAATTTTAAATAAGGCCTGCGTGTCCTGATTCTCTTTTGTTCTGGATTGTAAAGTTTATTATTTATTTTATTTAATTATGTAATAGTTAGGTAATTAGAATATGTAAATAGAATATTTTTTTATAACCCAAGAAGAAAAAGAGAATTGAAGAAATTACATAGATTCTTGAAAAATCCAAGTCAAGGAGCTGCTACTGGGCCTATGAAGATCTAAGAAGCTACTACCTAGGATTTTTCGATCAGCTTTTTCCTTAATAGCCCAAGGAAATTAGTTTTAGATATGTCCATAATCATCCAATTAGAATGGCATGCTGCAAGTGTATGTTGTGTATGTATGATATATGATATGCCATCATGCCAAAGCATAAGACCTACAATTAAATTTTAATTAAAATCCCTTATTAAAATTTTAAGTACATATTAAGAATATGACTAATTGCCACCCATTGTTATAGCATGAAAACCAGAGCTCCCTTACAATTTGACTTGTTGGGCAAACCCAAGGTTGGTTGTAACCAAACATGTTTAATGCTATCAAATAACTTGAACAATGGTTTTACTTGACTAATTTATTTGATTTGGATGAGCAAACTCATTATCAAATAAGATTAGGGTAAAGGTTAGGTGAAACATATTTGATATGTTTAGACAAAGAGTTGTCGCCTAATTGATCTAAGAGTTACATAAAGATATGATTGATATCTACGTAAAGTAATTCAATATAACTTGTTAGGCAAACCCAAGGTTATTTGGATTAATTGGGATCTTAGCCTATTAGGAGATCTAAATGCTGGATATTTTGAATTAATAAAAATGACTATTAATTTGAATAAAATAGTGGGAGAACTGAATTAAAATTAAAGACCTTAATTAATTTAGTATTGCATGAAATTAATACTTGATATCTCTATATTTGTAGATCAATTATCACCATGAGTAATAACCTATGCCTGCACAATATACTTGATGCTAATAAATTGAACAAACCAAACTTTATTGACTAGTATCGTAATCTGAGAATTGTTCAAGCAAGAAAAGGGGTTATATGTCCTTAACAAGAACAAACCTGATATTCCAGCTAATGATGCTATTGAAGAAAAAAAGAATAACTTCAATCATCATACTGATGATGATGAGCAGGTGACATATTTGATGTTAGCCAGCATGAGTTCTGAACTTCAAAAGCAGCATCCCAAGGAGCTGTTTGATAGGTCTGAGAGATATGAGACCTCTAAAAAATTGTTTCGTTGTAAGATGGCAGAAGGCTCTTTACTACGTGTCCACGTTCTGAAAATAATTGGCTATATTAAAAAATTTGGCCAATTGGGCATTGCCATGGACCATGAGCTGAGTATTGACTTAGTCTCACAGTCCTTGCCACCCAGCTATTCACATTTTATTTTAAATTTTAATATGAACAAGCTGGATGCTTTCTTACCTGAGTTGTTTGATATGCTTACCACTACTGAAGGGGCCCTTAAAAAGGATACCGCTCCTATACTTCTAATTCAGTCTTCTAAGGCTAAGAAAAAGCCTAAGAAGAAGCAGAATAAAAAGAAGGCATTGAAGCCTAATGGAGGTGTAACTAAAGAAAAGGGAATCTACCACCACTGTGGCAAATATGGCCATTGGAGGAGGAATTGTAGGGATAATCTTGCGACTGTGAAAGCAAAGAAGCTTGCAGAAGCTTTTGCTTTAGATATATTTATGGTTGAAATTAATCCTTCTATTTTTAGTTCATTGGTACTAGATACCTAATACGATTGTTATATTAATAATTTGCAAGAACTAAAGAAAAATACAAAATTGAGAAAAAATGGACCTATGTGTAGGAACATATTTGGGCTTAGTATTAGAATTAAATAATTGTTATTTTATTTCAGTACTTAGTAGAAACATTGTTTCAGTTTCATATTAGGTTTTGAATAATGGATTCAAATTTTGTTATTGAGAACAACGGTTGTTGTTTAAGAACAACGGTTGTTCTTTTTATAATAATAATAATTTTATGGAACTGAAATTGATATAGATGATTTCTATAATATTCCTATCGATAAATTCCTCATCAACATAAACAATAAGAAATCTAAAATAGATAATAAATATTAGGGTTAATTATAAATTTGGTGTCTGAACTTGTCAAAACTTTCTATTTTGGTGTCTGAACGGCAAACATTTGCAATCGGGTGTCTGAACACATAAAAATTTTGCAATTGAGTGTTTGTGACTGACGTGGCTCACCGAAAATACAAGTAAGACACATAAGTCCCACATAACCTATACAAATATGCTGAGTAGGACACCAATAGGATGCCACCTAGATTCAACGTTGGAGTGAACTACTGACCATAGAAAAGGGAAAATTTTGGATGACAGAATTGCCCATATTGCCTGTAGGATGGGGAATTGAACAAACAAACTCCTTATTGTGTTTTGTTTTATTTTAGGGATTTAACAATAGAAAAGAAAAGATGAAGAACACAAAATTCGTTTACTAAATCTCCTGAAATAGATTTCTTTGAAAAGTCATTTTATTGCCTAACCTAGTATTTGTTGAACCGAAAGTTCATTTGAGGCGTGATTTCATTTCTAATCAAAAGTTCATTGTATTGCGTTTGACTCGAAATCGATTTAATTGTTGATCATGTTGCTGAGAATGGGGACAGATGCTTTGACAAGACACTTGCATTGATAAAGATCGAACTTTGGTTGAAGTTTTTTCACAGGTTAGTGTTAGGGTTTGTATTTGCGAAATTTGCAAAAATGATAGTGTTAGGGTTTATATTTGCGAAATTTGGGATCGTGAAGCGTTTTTCTTTCATATCAGAGAAAGTAATAGTGTTAGGGTTTGTATTTGCGAAATTTGCATTTGCAAAATTTGGGATCTTGAAGCACTTTTCTTTCATATCAGAGAAAGTAATAGTGTTAGGGTTTGTATTTGCAAAATTTGCGAAAGTGATAGATTTGCGAGAGTGATAGTTAGGGTTTAGGATTTTTATTGAATACACATTTTCTATATAGCTTTTTTGAGACTGTGGATGAGAAAATGATAGCGTTAGGTTTATATTTCTTTATTGCACTTCTATTTACTTTTCTACATTGAAATGGACATTATACACACACACACACACACACACACACACACACACACATATATAATATTATCTGAATCTAATGCTTTTTGTATTTTAACACTGTAGAATGGCAAATCCTATAATTGACGTGTACTACGGGGGTATTTTCATTCATGATGAGAGGGGTGTGTTCAAGGAGTATGTGGGTGATGCTTATGTGCAAATGGATGTAGACATTGATCATTTCTGTTTAAAAAGGCTTGTTGAGGATATCCAAAAAATGATGGGCATAAAAACACTGGTCTAGATGCACTTTAAGGCTGTAGGTGCCAGCATGTCACATGGCTTCAGACTAGTATAGAAGGGGTCCATTCAAGCTATACATGATTTGGCTAAAAGCAAAGGGAGAATAGAGTTATTCACGGAGCACAGAATATACAAGGACATATTAGTAAATCCAAGTGAGATATTTTTGTCAACTATTTATGATGATAGAATTAGTGATAAAGGGGAGCCTATATGCAGTAATGAGGAGTTGGGGGAAACTAGGGTTCCAAGGGATAGTAATGAGGCACCAAATATTGAGGAGAGAGAAGTCAACTTAGAGGGAGAAGGTGAACATGTAGATTTGGGAAATATAGTGAATGTAAATGGTAAGAGTGAGGATATACTAGATGCTGAAAATGTTAACGATGAGGAGCCTGAAGATGAAGATGATGAGCTGGTTGAGTGTGAATGGATGTCAATAGATGATGATGAGTTAGAAGAAGCAAGGGAGGCTGTAAGAAGGTTTAAAGAGAGAGAGAAACAAGGAGTAAGTGGGACTGTCCCAATACCTAATGTAGCATCACAGAATGTCCAAAATGAGCCTGCTGGAGATGAAGAAGATGGCCAACTAATAGACTATGCAGAATCTAATAGATATATTAGTCTACAGAGTAGTGATGATGAAGGAAGTGAGGCAGAGCATACTATGAGAAGAAAAGGGAAATACATACCCTTTGACCCTGTAACAGAGAAGATAACTTTCTATTTGGGCATGACTTTTAAGAATCCTAAAGAGTTCAAAGAAACAGTTAGTTCATTTGCAATCCAAGAGAGAAGGGAGGTTAAGTTTGTAAGGAACATAAGAACCCAATTGAGAGCCTAGTGTGCAAAAAAGGAGTGTCCTTAGATAGCTTATGCATCCATGGAAGAAGCTAGGACGAACATAGTTTTAAAAACATTTAGAAATGAGTATACTTGCTCAATTATTTCAAGAACAAGAGGTGCAGTGCAAAGTGGATGGCAAAGCATGTTTTGCCTAAGATTAGTGCATGTGAGACAATGACACTAGTTGACCTAAAGAAGCAAGTCAAGATTGATGTTGGTGTTGAAGTCACCATTACTAAGTTGAGGAGAGCTAAGGTTATATATTTGGCAAGATTGAATGGTGACACTAAAGGTGAATATGCCAAATTATGAGATTACTTGGGTGAAGTGGCAAGATCAAATCCAGGCAGCAACAGCAATTTACAAGCAGAGGCCTGTACCTGATGGTTTTATTGTGTTTGACAGAATGTACATTTGTTTTGATGCATTGACAAAAGGGTTTTTAGCTGGATGTAGAAAAATAGTTGGGCTTGATGGGTGCTTTTTAAAAGGGGATATTAAAGGGGAGTTGTTGACTGCAGTAGGGAGAGATGGCAATAACTAGATGTTTTCGATCGCTTGGGCTATCGTGAATGTTGAGTGCAAATCAACATGGCATTGGTTTATTAATCATCTAAAGAAGGATATGGGCACTACTTATGGTGAAGGGTGGACCTTCATAAGTGACCAGTAAAAGGTAATGTAACCTTTATGACTGCTTTTTTTTATTTTTTTTTGTACTGATATTTAAATTATTTACCTAATTAAGTCTGACTACCATGGGTTCTTTCTTTTTTTTTGTTGTTTTTTTTTTTTGGCTCAGGGATTGCTTGATGCAATTTATGAGAAATTGCCTTTGTGTGAACAAAGATGCTATGCAAGGCATCTTTATGCCAACTGGAGGAAGAAGCATAGGGGAAGTGAACTACATCAGCAATTCCAGGCCTGTGTGAAGTCATACAACATGCCTGACTTTGAGGGAAACATGAATGAGCTGAAGAAGCTTTCAAAACAAGGATTTGATGACATTTTACATACCCATCCAAGTCACTTGTGCAGAGCATATTTTAATATAGAGGTAAAATGTGACATTATAGATAATAACTTGTTTGAAGCCTTTAACAGTAGGATTATAGAAGCTAGGACAAAAAATATTATATTTATGTTAAAAGACATTAGAAGGCTTGTGATGACTAGATTGCACACAAATAGGGATGTAACTTCCAAATGGGTATATGAATATGGCAATAGAATTAGGAAAAAGTTTAATACAAACCTTGAGTTAAGTAGATTTTGCCAAATGATATGGAATGGGGTAGATGGGGTTGAGGTATTGCACAATGGGGATACATGTGAGGTTGACTTGAAAAATCACACTTGTCCATGTAGAGTTTGGGAGGTTAGTGGAATACCTTGCTGCCATGCAATATGTGCTCTTAATGACCTTAATTTGAACCCATATGACTACATCAGTGAGTGGTTTAGGAAAAGTAAGTACTTAGAGGCATATAGTTTCATGTTTAACACTATGAATAATAGCTAGTTTTGGAAGAAATCTGGTAAAGAAGGCCCCACTGCCCCCCAAAAAATGACAGAAAACTAGGGAGACCTCATAGGAATAGAGTGAGAGAAGAAGGTGAACCAAAGAGTGGAAATACTAAATTGAGTAGAAAGGGTAGGATTATGACATGTCAAGCATATTTCCAAAAGGGGCACAACAAAAAAACTTGTAGGTTTTTGGAAAGAGCAAATGTGATAATTCCAGATGCAGGAGAGGGGATGGTCTTCATCCCAATACCTAATGTTCCTACAGCAGACCC
The DNA here is from genome assembly GCA_947857235.1 of Jatropha podagrica. Classification (NCBI taxonomy): domain Eukaryota; kingdom Viridiplantae; phylum Streptophyta; class Magnoliopsida; order Malpighiales; family Euphorbiaceae; genus Jatropha; species Jatropha podagrica. The sequence continues at coordinate 8,160 of CANUEP010193847.1, read as the reverse complement.
TCAACCCAATGCTAATGAACCACAGGTAAACCTCTCAATTATACATACATAATTTGATGTCATTTTACTTTATTTTATTTATATGGTATGACATTATTCCTTATAATGCACTTAGTTGGGGGGAGGTGCAACATCATTAGTTCACCATCAACAAGAAGAGAAAATCTCAAATGCAAATGCAGATGCAGCTCAAGCTCAGCAAGAAACTAGGACAGAGGCCATAAGCCATTTTTTCAATGGGGTAGCTTACTTCAAATCAAAGGGAGCTAAAACTATGACTGGATATGGTGCTTACCATGATAGTACAGGCGATGTGACTATAAATGTGAGTGAAATTAAAAGCTGCATGTTTGTTTGACTGAGTTACAATTCCATTAAATGCATAAGTTCTAAATGACTTCATTAATATTTCTTTGTTGAGTTACAAATGAATTCTAAATGCATGACTTCCACATCATTTCATTGATATCTACTTCAAATCTCAGCCTAGAACAAGATCAGTTAGAAATCTGAGGGAGAGGAACCCTCCTGAGCCCACTTTCATGTCTGAGAGAATCGAAGGATTTAGAAAACGTGGGAACCACTTCATCACTTCAAGCGAGTTACAGGTATATATGTAATATTTCTTTCTATTTTATGCAAAGTGTGATGTCGTTTTAGAATATATTAATTAGTTTAATAATATCTTATTTGGACACGCAACATAAGGCACAAAAGAAGAGACAAGAAGCAATAATAGCACAGAAAAGCAAGACAAGAACAGAAGCAAAAGATGTTGTAGCTGTGGGCACTCAAGAATAAACAGCAAGACATTCAAGGCGTTTGAAGAGGACGACTGACATTGAAAGTGGTTCAAGATGAAGAATGATATTGAAGGTGTTTCAAGATGAAGACTGAAATTGCTGGAAATTTTTTTTACAAATTTTGGAATTGATATATACTGATTTAGGATTAGCGAATATGTAATGTGATTCTGCAAAACAATTATGCATATAACTCTTGTTTTTTTTTTTTTCAATAGTTGAATCTGATTGGCGATTTAAGATGACTGAATATTTATTGTTTCAGAATTATTAAAGTGAGCACACTGAACTATATTTGAATGAAAAAGTCAAACTGAGTTATATTTATTCATGCTTGCTTTTTGTTTACAAATGGTTGTTGTTGCCTCATTGTTATTGTTTATTCCTACTTGTTGTTTATTCATTCACACATACTCACTTTAAAACTTTTGTTTTTCATATATTCACTTAAATTATTACTTCGTTAAATTTCGTTTAGATTATAGTACCTAATAACTTATGCATTTGAAGTGCATTTAAATAAAAACAAACAAAGAGAATTAAAACACATGAGCAGATTTTCATTCATACAAGTCATTCAATACATGGCTTCAAATGCTTCTTTGTTAGAAAGAAAAGCCTACTTCCAAACCCACTTTTTGAAGCATTTCATCAAACATGTGCCATACATACCTACAGCATTAGCACAAACAGAACACTTTCTCCTAACTAATAACCATACTCACACTCCTACAAGGATTTAAACAACATAAAAACAATTGAGATGAAAACCTAAGCCCATAATAATCTTTCCCTTCTCTGTCGCACCATCAACTGTGCTTCCATGTTGTTCATCTTCCTTAGCAATCCAGGAATGATTTGCTTCAACCTAGTACAAATGGTCGGATCAACCCATTCAAAAAACTTGCATCCTCGCCTTTCCCTTACCTGCAAAATAAAATGAGTAGCTTCATCCCTATTTGCAAACCCATGAATTTAAAATGTACAAAAAATGACCACTTACATATCTTGACTCCCAGCACGTGAATCTTCTTCCTGGGTTTGAATCCGTCCATGATGTTTGAATCACGTAGGGTTTTCCACATCTACACATCCCGTTCTCCATCTCTAGTGAAGAAAGCTGCAATTTAAACTTGCACTCTCTCACTCTTTCTTTTTATTTCTTTTTCGTTGCAATTCTAACAACAAAGCCAAGGGTATTTTTGAAAGTTAAATTTTATTAGCTACACTCACAATGCCCATTATCAGTTGCCAATTCATTAAAATAGTCCAACTTATAAAAAATTCCAACATGGCATATAGTTTTCCAAAGTTGTATTTCCGGTGAGCCAGGTCAGCTGCAAACACTCAATTGCAAAATTTTTATGTGTTCAGAAACTCGATTGCAAATGTTTTCCATTCATACACCAAAATAAAATTTTTGACAAGTTCAGACACCACATTTATAATTAACCCTAAATATTATCATATCTTCAACATTGTAGACTTGGTCAAATTAATAAAACAAAAATCACTAAGTTGCATAAAGAAGATTAATTTGAACCTTTTTTATTATGAATCGTATGAAACTAGTGAATCCTGTTTAATGGATAAAATGACTAAAACACCCTTTATGTGAAAAGGTGAAAGGTCAAAAGATTATTGTACCTCATACATTTAGATGTATGTGGACCAATTACTGCCCAGACCATAAGTAGATATGAATGTTTCATTATATTTACTAATGATTATACTAGATATGGTTGTGTATATATATATATAATGAAACATAAATTTGAATTTTCAAATAGTGGAAAGAATTCAGAAATGACATTGAGAAACTAGCTAAAGTATTAAAATACTTCTACTAAATCAAGTCGAAAAATACTTAAGTTAAGCGCTTTGGGATTATCTATTATAAAATACGAATCGTACATTATTAGATATAGTACGATCTATGATTATTCTTGCAGAATTATCTTCATCCCTTTTAAGGATGAGCCTTAATAATGCGATATACCTTCTAAATTGAGTTCCACCCAAATTTGTTGATAAGATATCATATAAGATATAGGTCAACACGCTTATGTGAAGTGTTTGGGATCTGATAAGCTGTGAGCTAAATCAGATAGATATAAGTTTGTAGGATATCCAAAAAAAGTTATTTTATATTATTTCAATCATCCTATTGAGAGAAAATGTTTATCTCAAAACATGCTACCATTTTAGAAAAGATATTATCGTGAAAGGAAGCAATGGGAGCTAAGTAGAACTTGAAACTTACATTAAAGATGGAACTAGAACATAAGATTGTTGTATCAGATGATCAGTCAAAATACATTGGTTAAAGAATCATGACATAAATCTGTTAGGATGAGTCGTACTCATGCACGGGTTGGACTTTCTTGTGGAGACTCGAACCTAACAAATATAAAGGAGAAATTTTTGAAATTTTACTTGCAATTGTAGCATATTGTGATTATAGAACTTGTCATATTGATGACAAAATTGCATTGTTATTTAGCAAATCTAATGATTTTTGAATCAAAAGCATTTCTTAATAGAGTATGCAAATTGCAAAAGTTCATTAGTAGACTTAAATAAGCCTTTACGAAATAAGAACCTCTGTTTTAATAAAATAATTAAAATTCTTTGATTACATTAAAATGTGGATGATCTTTGTATGTATAAGAAGGTCAATGGGAGCAGAATGATATTTCTTAGTTTATATGTTTATAAATAGGAAATTACATTCTACTACCATAAAAATTTGATCATCCAAGAATATCTCCATTAGAGAAACTGTCTATATACTTGGTATTAAAATCTATATGAATAGATTTGATATGATGTTAGGATTATCTAAATCTACACATGTTGATAAAGTGCTAAAAAAATTTAGCATAGAGAAATCCAATAGAGGATACCTGCATGTATATCAATTTATTCCAGATGAAAGTCACTGAGCTACTATTAAAACTATAATTAAGTATTTAAAAATAAGTAAGGATACTTTTCAATTATGAACAAACTAATGAACTAAGAGTTCATGGATACATTGATGCCATAGGATAATACACATAGATAATTAGCTTTAGTGCAAGTGCGAGATTGTTAGTTATATGCCCTATAACCAATTTGATTGGTTATATTTTGGATATAATATTTCATATAATAAATATTTGATTATTAATAAAAGTATTTATTTATCTTTTATATTTTATTTATTGAATCTTGGTAAAAGATAAAGTTCATAAGCCAATATTGCTTTGCAAAATAAATTATACTGTGGTTATAATTATGAGTTTTATATTTGTATTAAACCAACGTCTCTATATATTCCTAGTCGATGTTCTCCTCATTATTGGACAATGATTAGAGCAGTTGAGACTGGTGCTTATTACGTTCTTTCCTTAGGGAAGCAGCGGTTCTCATAAGCTGAGATATATGTGATATCTATAACTAATATGTAGGTGTTTGTTATTTGAATAAGTTCACTGAATTGACCTGCACGAGAATTTCATATGGAGAGTTACTTGTGTCTACGGAATACTCAATTGATGGTTGTGTAAGTGATCCTTTGGCTGATGATTACTAAGCTCTCTTATATAGGGATGATTATGTTTTGATTTTTCGCTCACATTATTTATTACATGAATAATAAGCAATGATTAATTGGAAATAGTTGGAACTGTATGGACATACTTGTATAATTAAGAGAGTATCACACTAGGTAAATTAGGAAAAATGTTCTAATTATTCTCTATTAGTATTAATTAAGAAATCCTTAAGTAAGTTAGAATGAAATTAGCAAATGAGATTTAAAATTGCATTCAACTGATCAATGGCTAAGATTAAGAGAACTAATATAATTTAGTAAGGCAAATGCACTCCATGCCTAATTTCTAAATCATAACATTAATGATGAAGGGATATTAATTACATGCACTCAAAGGTTAAGTCAAATCACTTTGACTTTTTAGATACATAGATTATGAAGTATTGACTTAATTGATTTATGTCTAAAATTTATAAAGATAAATTTTAGATTAAATAAATCTAATATTTTAATTATGATTTATTTATTAAACTAGTTAAATAAATAAATAAATAAATATAATTAATTAAATTGAAAATCCTATTAATATATGTATTATGATTTATTTATTTAAATTGTTTAAATAAATAAATAAGCACATATATATTTAGTTATAATTTTCTTATTTAAAAGGTGTAAATAAATAATTATAATTTATTTATTTGTGACCTAGGATTTTCCTATATAAGATTTAAGAAACAGTATAGACTTGATGAACGAGAGAGTGAGTTGTTGCTCATAGCCACAAAACAAAACAGAGAGCCTACGATAACTAGCACCATCATACACTCTAATCTTTCAACCCTCTAAAATAGTTTTAGAGTTTTTTGATTGTCCATTCGTGTGAAGACTACGAGAGGTCGGATATTTGGACGACTTGTGGTTTGCGACAACTTAACCACGTAGATCGAAGTTTCGAAGAATCTACAAAAGAGGTATTCTTCTAAATAAATTTTATTACTTTATTCGTTTAAATGGATCCCTGTTGGTATAATTAACAGTTTTAATTATATTATTCCATTGCGCATATTTGATATTAAAACCCAACATATAAATCATGTGCTCTTATATTGTTGGAGATCAAAAGAAGTTTAGAGGTTGGGAGGGTTTGGAAGTTTGGGTCCTAACACCTTATTTTCATATTTTATTTTGTAAGAATTGCATCATAAAGGAAAAGAAAGTACTAAATTTCCAGCTATTCTTGCATGGAAAATTTGGTCCGCTAGGAGCGTGTTTCTATGAGAACAGAAACAAAGCACTGCTGCAGATGTTATTGCTACCTCTAGGCGTTACACTGATGAGTGGACGCAGTTGGATAATGCAACAGCCTATTTATCTAATTCCTTGCCTTTGACTTCTCGGAACTCATATGCAGGTCTGGTCCACATAGCCAGTTTTGATTGGCACTTGTTTGTTGATGGAGCACGTTTTGCTACTTCAGATTTGATAGGCTATGGTTACGTGATTGAGGATGGTGAAGGCTATTTCCAATGGGCTATTTTTGGATTCAGGAGGGTAACGGTTATCTAGATTGCTCTTCGATCTTGTTTATTTTATGCTACAGAAATTTACCATTTAACGGTTGTGTTTTTTTGGATTGTCAAACGCTTGTAAATGCTCTCAATTCTTTCTGCTTAGATAACTCTAAGTTTGGATTAATTGTTGGGGATTGTAAAAATGTGTTGGATAATAGGCTTGATATCAAGGTTAAGTGTGTTAGAAGACAATTAAATATAAATGCTCATAACCTTACTAAAGCATCCATTTATCATGCTCATTTCCAAGTTTGGAATAATATTCCCTCTTATTTTGTTGGTTATTCACCTTTGAGTTTATGAAATTCATTCTCTCTATTAAAGGGGGAAAAAAAAGAAATTCCTTATTAATAGATATTTGAAAGAAATATGTGAAAAAATTCTATGAATTATTATAAGATCTAGTTGAGTAGCTAAATCATTTAAAATATATGTGGATTTTAAATTTAAATTTTAAATACAAATTGCCAAATTTAATGTAATTTTAGACTTTCAATCATTTTAAATTTGATATATTTAAAAGAAATGGAAAAATTGAAAGAAAAAGGAAATATAGTTAATATAACTATAATCTTTTTAATTTTTTTGTCATTGGATATTATATACAATGAATCTGAACTATCGGCAATAGTTACAACAATTCAAAAGGGTAGTACAATTCATTATAAAGCCCATTAGGACAATAGAATCCACTAGGGGGAAGGAATACAAATTGAAATTAAATATTACAATGTCAATTATAATAAAAATTGGCCCCAGGGCATCACCCCCTACCACTAAGATAGCGGATCATTTGCTCTTTTTTTTTTCAATAGTTACAACGATTTAAAGGGGTAGTACCATTCATTATAAAGCCCATTAGGACAATAGAATTCAGGGACGGAATACAAATTGAAATTAATTATTAAAATGTCAGTTATAATAAAAATTGGTCCTAAGGCATCTCCCCCTACCACTAGAGTAGGAGATCATTTGCTTTTTAGTTTTTTCCTTAATACATTCATATAGTTTTTTTAATACAAAATTATAAAAAATTTTGAAATAATAATTATTTCTTAACTTAGTATGTTGGTGGTCTGATGCATTAGAGTTAGTAAATAATTTTCAATGTGGATAACACTTATCCACACTTACTTATATAGGAAGCCAATATGATGAAAATTGTCACAGGCTAGGTGCTTTCAGCCTACTGCGGATAGCATTATCCGTGCGGCACTGAAAAATTTCTCCACGAATTAGCTAATCAGCCTTCTCTACCACAAAGTGAGGATGTTGCATAAGCAATGAGGCTTTAAGAGAGCAAGACACAGATTGAAGGGAAAATAATCTACTAAGCAATAGAAAACTTTACACTACTTATGAAGCTAGTGTGTCTCCACTATACCTCTTACTATTGCTCACTCTATGTTTCTATCACTCTATCTATGCCTCTATCCCTCTATTACTTTTTATCTATGCCTTTACAACTTCATTGCTACATATATTTATAGGTGCACATTCCTTCTAGACGTTTCTAGGCATATCCTTTTCTAGATCTTGATAGAAGGCTCTAGAAACCCCTAAGCAAGTACTGGAACATTCTAGAAATCTCTTGATGATGCTCCAACCTTCTACTTAGTTTTAGATTATGGTAGAACCTCTTGCATCTCCCCAAATCCTTCTAGACTTATCTAGAACTTTTCACATGGTTCTAGACTCTTCCTTGGAGTTCCTACTAGAATCTTTCAGAATTGTAATACCCGGATTTTTGAAAATCAAAGCATTTCACAAAATAATTTTAATCGAATTCTTTTTTAATTTTATCATGGGTTTACTTTTAAAATTTAGTGAATAATTAATTCTTTGATGTTGATTTTATTAATAATTTGTTCTTATTAAATTTTTAGGATTTAATTATTAAAACTTTAATAGGTCATATTGTTAGTAAGTAATTGATAAAACAAAAGAGGTTAATATAAATTTTGATATCTATTATGTAACAAACTATGAGCAAAGAAAGTATTATAGTCCAAATGTTGTATAAATAAGTAAATAAATAACAAAGAAGTACTTTATAAAATGTGTGACCTGTTTAAAACATTACTGAAATGTAAGGAAATAAAATTTGTAAGGTATTAAAGGAATGAGTGTAGAAAATTCTAAAACTGTTAGATGTATAATAACATAAATGCACAATATATATATATATATATATATATATATATATATATATATATATATATATATATATATATATATATAAGTA
>CANUEP010193786.1:0-122839 GCA_947857235.1 Jatropha podagrica | reverse complement strand
GTGTTCACAGTAAAACACAGGGCAAATGGCACAGTCGAAAGGTACAAGGCTAGATTGGTAGCAAAAGGGTATACTCAGACTTATGGTGTTGATTATCAAGAGACCTTTGCTCCAGTTGCTAAGATGAACACAATCAGGATCATACTATCTTATGCAGTCAACCTAAACTGGGAGTTGCATCAATTTGATGTCAAGAATGCATTTTTGCATGGAGATTTAGAAGAGGAAGTCTACATGGACATCCCTCCGGGGTTTGATTGTCACAAAACCGAAGGAAAGGTATGCAGGTTGAAGAAGGCCTTATATGGCCTTAAACAGTCACCTATGGCATGGTTTGATAGGCTCAGTAAGGCCATGGTTTCCTTTGGTTATATTCAGAGTAATGCTGATCATACTTTTTTTATTAGACACCGCAAGGGTAAGATCACGTTACTAGTTGTCTATATTGATGATATGGAGGTAACTGGAGATGATGAAATAGAAGTTGCTCGTTTGAAGAAAATACTGGCTCAAGAGTTTGAGATTAAGGATCTTGGAAGTCTGAGATACTTCCTTGTATTGAGGTTGCTAGATCTAATAGAGGGATCTTCATTTCACAAAGAAAATATGTCCTAGACCTTTTAGAAGAAACAGGTATGTTGGGATGTAAGTCATCTGATTTTCCAATTGAGGCCAACCTCAAATTGCAGGCAGTAGTTGGGAAGACAGTTGACCTAGGCCAATATTAAAGGTTGGTCGCTAGATTAATTTATCTCTCACACACAAGACCTGATATCGCGTATGCTGTTAGCCTTGTGAGTCAGTATATGCATGACCCTCGTGACTCTCATCTTGAAGCTGTTTTTCGTATTTTGAGATATCTAAAGTCTGCACATGGAAGGGGCATACTTTTTTCTAAGCGTGGCCACCTAAAAACTGAGGTATATACTAATGCAGATTGGGCTGGATCTCCAAATGACAGAAGATCAACTTCAGGTTATTGTACCTTTATTGGAGGGAATTTGGTTACTTGGAGGAGTAAAAAGCAGAGTGTAGTAGCTCGTTCAAGTGCAGAAGCTGAGTATAGAGCCATGGCCTTAAGAGTTTGTGAAATGTTGTGGGTGAAAAAGCTATTGGAAAAATTGAAGCTTTCAGAGTTTAGAGCTTCAACCTTATTCTTTGACAACAAGACAGCTATTAGTATTGCTCAAAATCCGGTTCAGCATGACAGAATAAAACACATAGAAATCGATAGACATTTCATAAAAGAGAAGATCAATCAAAGTGTCTTGAAACTTTCTCATGTAACTTCAGATAATCAACTGACAGATGTATTCACTAAAGGATTAAGTGGCAAAATCTTTCATAACTTAGAATGCAAGTTGGGCCTGCTCAATATCTATGCGCCAACTTGAGGGGGAGTGTTGTGATATATTGCTGTGTGTATGAGTAGTATAATTTAGGTGTAAAGGGTAGTTTAGGTATTTTGAAAATAGCCTACATCTATAAATAAGAGTGAATTGTATCTCATTTATTATGTAAGAAGCAATATAAGCTCTCTCATTACACAGAAAATCAACACTTTTGGATGCAGCCTAATATGATCCAGGTCATTCGTTTGGTGCTTAATTTTATTTTTTCTAATAAGCTTGCAATATGTTTTGTCAAGGAGAATGGTTTATGCATCTTGAACCCTTAGTGGAAACAAATTTGTTAATATTGTTTTTCAGTTCAATATCTAGGTGACTGGGGCATATGATATCTTTATGAGTGGTTAGGGCACGGGGAAGGGTGAGATTGGTGAGCTTCCTCTCTCCTTAACCCCTGCTATTCAAATTCAGGTCTCTTTTGAGGGATACCAGCTGTCTTTACCAGCAAATGCAAGCAGTAATTTGCTATGCTACTATTATGAAGGAAAACAAAATTTATTAATACCTTTGCTCGCTACTCATTTATCTGAAACCATATATTGGAAATCAAATCTGCAGTTTACTTATTCTGACATGCACATAAAACTCTATACCATTGTTATCATTTTCTTGATCCACATACTAAAGTTTTCTCATCAATGATATGAAATTTGAGATAATTTCATAATCATTATTATTTGCCATTTATTGGATCAGAATTGTTTATGTTTATATTGGCTTTTCTTTATTCAAATGACGCATGATGGAGGAGAGATAATCATCTGATGTTTGTTTGGACTTGTTTACTTTAGTATTGCATTTTTTAGAGAATTATTTAAACTTCTTTCCTTTTTAAATCTCATTTCCTTTTCTCCATTTGGTAACAGTTCAACTGTCCAATCTAATAAGCTCCATTAGTTAATTGATTTTGTACGACAAAGCTTAGGTATCATGCCTACTCTGATGACACATTGTCAGATGGACTTATTATTGTTTATGCTTAGCATAAGAATGCCAATGTGCATTTCACACAAATCACACAATTTGAATAGTTATGAGGAAGTTCCTTGAATTGCAGGTTGGTTCTATTTCTCTTCAGATTCCTGAAGTTGAATTATCTTCTACTATAAGTACCATGGAACATAGACATATATCCAATGGATCACAATTCTTTGGAATGGATCAGAATCAAAGTCGAAATCATGTATCTTCTGGACAGCCTTACATTCGTACGGGTATAATGACTTTATTTTTATATTCTAGCAAGAGGATGCTTTTGCACATGAAAAATTCTTTAATTTGTTTTGCTTATGGTTCTTAATTCAATGTTAAGTTTGGTGTGGATCCTGGATTTGAGACTAGCAATTATTAGAAAAAGAAACATAAAAATATCCTTTTCCTGTTTCTTTATTGAATTAAAATGGACATCTGTTATGATTTCATTAATATGATATGGTACATGCTTGCAAGTTTAAGGTTCCATTTGTTTTTGGAAAACATTTTTTGATTTTTTAATGTTTGAGGTACTCATGAATATTAGTTGGCAGAAAATACTTTTCCTAATCAAAGGGAAAACTAGACTTCTTTAAAGGTAAATGACCTTTTTAAAAGAGGAAAATATTTTTTGAACATTGACAAATTTATTTTAACCTTACAAACACGTACTTATATTAATCCAATGATCACTATTATCTCGTTATAACTAATCAACACCAGCTGCCTGCCACCACTACTACTACTCGTCATTGATGAATATCGCAATCTCTCATTTTTATGTATTTTGTTCATATATAACAATAAATTTTTAAAATATGAAATGTCTATAAATCTAAATGTTTTTATAGTCTTATAAATTATTCATTTTAATATTTTTAATATTGCAACCAAATGATAGAAAATAAGTCGTTAAGAAAATTTTTTTTTGAAGGCAATTTTTTTTCTGGAAACAAATGCAGCTTAAGTGTGATGGTTTTATTTCTTCTTTAGTTTTTAGTGTAATTGGAATAACATCTGTTCAAATATATGACTTCTGGCCATCAAGAGTCTCCTAGGTGAAATTTAAATCAATTCATTTGAAGTTGTGCCACTGTAATCTCCCTGTGCCTTTCTGCTGCTCATTTTATGGATTGGCCTTGTCAAGAAATTTATTGTTTGTCCGAATGCAGGAGGGGCTATTACTTCAGAAAATGGCTTTTTCTCTCATCCTGTGGAAAGTGTTCCGAGAAATGGACATAACAATACATCTCAGCTAAGCCTGGAGCGCAGATTAATGGAAAGATCTTCGGCGAATTTCAGGTTGGAAGGTCCACAAATTAACACTTCCATCTCCAGGCCCTATTATGATGTCTTCCCACACTTCCCATCCAGCAGAAACTTTAATCCAGGACCAGATATGAATCCTACCCATGGGCACTCAAGTCACTTCAATAGCCGCATTATCCATGAAGTTGATGGTGGTCTCCCAGATGGTACCATCAGCACCAGAAGAGGACCATTCAAGAGAAAAATCCCTAGTGTCACATACGAAAGCAGCAGCACATGCAAATTTTATGGTGCAGGAAGTTCCTCCAACAGCTATGGTGCAGGAAGTTCCTCCAACAGCTCCAACACTTTTCAACTTCAGCCTGGGAAACCAAGTTCAGATTATAGAAATCACTCTTCAGTCTCCATTGGCTTGCCTCCCCATAGGAGTGCCAACCTGTCAATTGCTGCTGAAGATTCTTCTAGGAATGTGAGAAGCAGATCTAGACTTGATTTGGAGCCCACGCCGAGAAGAAGTTATTCATCAATTTACTCATCTCATCCTTATGGTTTGAACTCTCATCTGCAAGACCATCACAGACCAGTGGAGTTCGCCAATTTAAACACACATGCAACTGCTTGTGAAGAGAATCATGTCAGGATTACTCCTGCACATGGAAGATTTCAACCTTCAGGTTTGTCTAAGATATATTTTCCTTCTATTTTTCTTTAATACATATAGCTAAATGTAATTTATAATTTACAGCAAATAATTCCCTGAGCCCTGAGATGCATCAGTATCATGGAGGGAGTACTGCTGATGTTGGTGGTTATTATCATCGACCAACCCCAAGGAGAAATCATGTTTCACCTCCACGATATCTTGACAGTGTCCATTCTCGCTTAGTGAGAGAGGGTCCAAGCTGCTATCCCCGAAGAGCTCTTCCTTCACAAAGGAGCAATCTAATTTCTCCAACTCTGGTTCAAGAACCAGCAGCTTCAGAAAATGGTCAGCAGTTTCTTTTGGAAACCTATCCTTCCAGATATTCGAGGCCATTGTCTGCTCGAGGCTGGCACAGAAGTCACAGCAAGGGGAGACCAGATATAGCTATGGAGAGATTTCATTCACTTCCCAATTCAGTGGATGCACTAGATAGATTAAGATCTGAGGTAAACCATCATTTTTTACTTTTCTAAGGAGTGCAGGATTAGTACTCCTTGGGCTTCACTGTTTCCACTTGGAATTGTTCAAGTTTTATTCCTAATTTCTTGCTGTTGATATTGCATACATCCCATTGATCAAACAATCAAGAACTTTCCAACATAGAAATGGACAGTGTTAATATACGTGTTTAAATGCATTGGTAGTTGATGGTGGGTGTAAATTCATTGTCAATATTACATCTTGTATAACTGGAAAGGGGATGAAGAAGAACTGTGGAGATGAATTTATCATGTTCTTTGTCATATATATATGTATATTTATATATTAAGAGATACTGAGTACTCTGATATGTGTGGTTGAATTTTGCTATAGAAGTATGTGCATACTTGATAGAAGGTTGGAAATTTCAAATAAACGTAATGGCATGATAAATCAGGGAATTTCTCTGTTACGCTCTTGTCATTTAATGATAACAAGGCTAACTTTTGATAATTGCCAACTTTGCCTATTTAAATTAATCATGGATATATTCTGATGCTTCTTTCCATTTAAATTTTCTGTCACGCTACTCCTGGAGCACTTAAGCCAGATTTTTGCTTCTGTAATTGGTTTTCCACTTTCAAAGGGAGATGTAATATTTCTCATGTATTTGTGATCTTATCACGGGTTTGTTTTGCATATTTGCAGGGTTCCGTGATGTCAGATGGATCATATTTTTATGGTTCCAGAAATTTATTTGATGAATATCAGGATATGAGACTAGACACTGACAACATGAGTTACGAGGTCAGTATGACTGAAATGATTCGCTTGATTAGTTACTTCTCCCATATCTCAACTTTAAATTACTGCCATCTTCTTTGTGCAGGAACTACTTGCTCTTGGAGAATGGATAGGAAATGTGAACACAGGATTGTCTGATGATGCTATTTCAGAGTGCTTGATGGAGACGATATACCCTATGGACAAAAATGAAGAAGAACCATCCTGTTGCATCTGCCTTGTAAGTAATAGTTGACCTGCTACTTATTTTTTATATTAACCAACTTGCAAATGACATTTGAGCTAAATATGTGAGTATTTGATATCATTAAAAGATTCAATAAATGAGAAGTGAGACTGCTTGGAGTTGGGAAGGATTGTGCAGTAAGCAGAGCCTTGGAATATTTGGCTGGACATGATCAAAGCATGCCAACTATTTACCCAAGGCATGCATGTTTTGAACCTTATTAACACTACCCAAATCAATCCAACTTGTTTGGTGTTAATAAATTTACTAGAAATTAAATAAAAAAATTTTAAAATTTTAATTAATAATTTATATTATTATAAAATCAGTGATCTTATAAAAAATATTTATTCGTATTTTATTTAATAAACGTTTTATAAATAAAATTACTTTGAATGGGTTTATATGAATGGGTTCGGGTAGTAGGTGTCCAACTTATTAAGACCCCATACCCTATCCAAATTTGAAATAGATAGTTAGTTTTGAACTCATATGCAGCTCAAACCGTCTATAAATACCCAAACCCCATATAATCAGAGTAAGATGCATATCCAAAATTCCCCACTTATTGCCATCCCAACTATCAGACTCATGCATACAGATTGAAGGTTTAGTTCTCTAGGGGAGAACCTTTCTGCCGTATAGTTTTGCCTTGAACACCAAAGCAGCTGTTTCTCTTGTGAATGCTTTTGATATCATAAACTTTGCAGGTAATTATCATCATTGTTTTTTTTTTTTTTTTCCTCCTGAAAAAACTGCTCCATGTGAGATCTTTAACCTTCTGGACCTTTGCTGGAATTGTGTATTTGACAGGAAGGGTACAAAAAAATGGACAAAGTGGGAAAAGTGAGGAACTGTGGACATGACTATCATGTGGATTGCATCAAGAAGTGGCTATCGATGAAGAATGCTTGCCCCATCTGCAAAGCCCCTGCTCTTACTGAGAGTTCAAATGGGCAATGACTTGTAAATGTGTTTTAATTTTACCAATTTATCTTATTCTTGTAAATACTCATGGAGATTAAAGACAATTACTGTTTGTAAACTATTTGATTTGATTTTAGCAAATTGTCTTATACATGCCAATCTTATCTTTCATGTTGTTTATAGTAAATTCACGATTAACATTAAGGTTACAATAAGGGTTGTAAATTTATCAAGTTGGTCGTGAGCTATTCAAGGCTTGGTTTGTAAAAGGTCTTTTAAGCTTGTTCGATAAGCATAACGACCTGAGCTTAAGCATGTTGATCAAGCTCATTTCATATATGAATTGTAAACTAGGGGATCAAATTGTTCAAATTAGTTACTAGTTTGATTACCTTTAATAAGCCAGACAAGAATTTATCAAAGCTCGACTTGCATCGACTCGTTTACAGTCATGATCTTCGTGACTAGCCAACTATTATGGCTTCTGGGGGATTGGATTGAAATTATATTTGTGTTTTCCTTTTTGATTCTTTGTAAATTTAGTTCGTAAGATCAATTGATCCATGAAGCCACTTAATGCAGTAGTTTGTCCATGGTACTATCAACTGAACCAATTAGTAAACCTGTTAACTGCTCCATTGATAAACTAATAAAGTACCTAAAAACCAAAATAAATCCATTTTTCGTCAAGGTAAAATAAATTGAAAACTTAAACTGGAAATCATTGATTATACATTTAACAGGTCTTTATTCTTCTTTTTAATCCATTAAAATGAAAAATAATGATGCGATTGAAGAAATTTCCATTGAAAGGAAAGGAATGATATTGGCTGACTGCATTTGAGTAGAGTTTTAATTTTAATAAATTAAACATCAAACTGTAAAAATATATGGAATCTCCTGGCCATGAGTATTTTCGAATATCTAAGCCTTGTTCATTTTCAAACATCCATTTCCATATATAAAATACTGCTTCCTCCTGTAAAAGTTATATTTTAAATGTCTTTCCCCTTTATCTGTATCGTTTCCGCGCATAGTTTACGGTAGGTAGATTCCACATTTATAATGAGTTAGGTGTATTAAAACATTTCCCGGGAAAATCCATGTAAATGATCTCTCCAATTACAGAAGTGGTGAAAAACACTTTCAAAATGATTTTGAGAAATTTACAATCATTTATATGAGCTTATTTTTGCAATTACAGCAAATAAAAATACAAACTCATTTTATCACAGTGAGAAACAGAGGGATGTTGAAGAATTATGTGAATGCATGTGTTTCGGATGACAAGTTTTCATTTGGTTGTGAACTGGAAACCAAACCCATCCAAGACTTCTCTTGAATGTTTACAAGCTCTGGCGTGGCAGTAAAATATTTCACAATTCTGCAGATCAGCTCTCTGATACTACTCCATCATAGTCCTGTTTGTGAACCATCTTCCGGTAATCTGCACCAAAAGAATGTCGAATTTCAATTCACAACAACGTGCCCAGCTGAATATAACTCTGCCACAATGTACAAGTGCTTTCACAAACAAGATCATCAAAATTGAAACTCAGGTCCATCTTGATTTGTATTAAACAACAGAAAGATGAAATATCGAAATGAAGAATCTATCTCACTTGCCCTCTTTCCTTTAATAATTTTATATATATAATGATAATAAAAGATTAAGAAAGTATGAGAAAATGATTGCAAAGGGCAGGGAAAGGCTTCCTCCGAAGTAGGCAGTTCCGTAATGGCCAACTCTAGTTCCAAAGAAAGGTGGAATCAGAACCGAACCACTCTTGGGCAGTTGCCGGTTCTAGTTCAGTTCCGTCCCAGCTAGAATTGAAATCAGACAGTTTTTTCAAGTTTTCTTTTTCAATGTTGTAGCACGGAAAAATAATATAAAAATACTCCCTCCATCCCATATATATAGGCTTACTTTCATTTTTCATTTGTCCCAAAATGTAGTCCTATTTCTTTTATTAAAATATCATTTATAGCTCTCTTATTTAATCTAGATCTATATTCCCAATTGTATATACATCATTTAATATGTAGAGGCTACTCTCTAACCACTGTTACCAAAACCAACAGTTTTAGTTCCAAAAAATGAACGACTGAAACTAAATTGTCGGCGCACAGCTTTGGTTCCATTTTGAAACCAAGAACCACTGAATATATTTGGTTCCAGTTCAATTTTGCTTTGGAACAGAAAGACGGTTGTGCCTAATATTAAGCAAGAACCGGGGGAGCCAAAAAGGGCTTTCCAGTGTAACTAAATGATTGTCCATCTGACCTTCCTTATTATTCCATAATTTTGCAGCATAGCTGTTGAGAGGACTGTCTGGATTAGGCTCTGCAGAAGAAGAAAAAGGTTAGGCAAGGAAACAAACAAAGATGGCTCAAACATAAAGGAAACAAGAAGCAGACCTCCCAGTAGACTTTGAATGGACAAAAGAATGGTTCTGCAATCGTAAGCTGACGACCACTTCTCCTAAAAGACATAAAATGAGTCTGTTATTAGAATCACAAGAAAATATATCAAAAGAATTCTGAGCACCCAACAAGTATAACAATTGCCAGCTATATATACATTATTTCTGAGAAAAATGCCAACAAGAGGAACTAGACTGACAATCTTAGCTATGTTTAACTGCTTCAAATTCAGTAAATTTCACGAGAGTTGTGAACTGTTTTAATAAAAAAATGAGCGCATATGAACTTAGGTATGTCATACTGTTCTTCTTTGACACCGACTTTGATTGAAAAGTTAAATTTTCAAGTTAGCAGTTTCTGCATCCAAGGCAAGTGAGCTAGGTCACTCCCATGCACAAGATTTTCATAGAGTGTAAACTTCTCTCATTGCAACAATTTGAATTTCAATTCTGGATACTGATATCCACAAGATTAAATGCTTGCTTTAAAGACCCAAACATCAATCCTTCCTAGATATAAGCACAACAACAACAACAACAACAACAACAACAAAATAAAATAACATAACATAACATAAAACAAAATACAAGTTCATTGATACCTGGAGTATGTCTAGGCATATGTTGCCGAACTGATCAACATTAGGGTGAAAGCAACTTGTCTCAAATTTGACTTGTGGTGGTTTAAAGGGGTAGTCCAGAGGAAAACGCAAAGAGAGTTTATATGATAATCCCTCGTACACTGTGCCTTTTCCACCCTCAATTGTGCCAATCCACGTGAAAATGCTCTCCCCTTCAGGAAATGCTGACACACCGAGATCTCCTCCACTCATCTGCATAAGCAAACAATTTTAAATGCTCATGAAAGCATTTCTCAGGCTACACTTCTGGTAAAAGACAGAAGAAGAAAAAAAGGCAACATTTGAAGCACCGGAGCCGGAGCCATTTCTAGGTGATTCCCCCCATATACAAGTTGGAGTTAGAGCACAAATTAAGCCCAAAATTTTCCTCAAGCCAATTTACATAAAAAAATATCTTATAAATTAATTCCAATGGGAAATACCATTTTCTGTTCAAATTAATGCATCTTAACCAGAAACTATCTCAGATAAGGCAGTCCCAGCAAGACAACAAAAGAAATAAAAATCAAGATGAGCTTCAGAAACTGCATTTATACCCCTATCTATGGACAATCATATATATCCATTTCCATCAAATATGCAGATGACCATGCTCCAGTATATTGTGTTTCCAAAATTGAGAAGTTTGTTAATGGGAAGAAAAGAGCAAGTCCTCAAAACCTTTTACTAAAACAAGAGATGTTTGTCTGCTCACCACCAACTACATAATTTATTACAAATGAAGAGTAGGAGTAAGGCAATGCATGAAATCCTAAAACATTTTATAATAACAACAAATATGGAATATGGAATTTGTAAATTAAGATTTCTAGTCTTTTCATGGATTCAATCTAAATATTCGATAAGCCCAATAGAACAAGCGAATTAAGAAATAAAACTAGACTTCATAATATATACTTCAAATTTAATAAGGAAAAAGAAGAGGAATTAAGACGCAAAAAATGTGAAAAGATTTTAACATACCATGAGAGACATTAATTCTTTCTGCAACCTGAAAAATTAAAGCAGAAACATGAAAGTCACACCATCGAACGCTTAAACAAAAAGATACCTGTTAATATCACTATCATATCAAGAATCAATTTACTTATATATTCCTGATTATCTCGTCGTCTCCATGATTTTCTATGCAACCAAACACGTAGTGAAAGAAAAAGAATATAACAAAACATCATTTAAAGAAAAATTCGCAACTCCAACAGCCTAAACGACACTGTCGTATACCTCTTAAAAAGTCAATAAGAAATTGAAAAACAAATACAAAATCAAAGAAAAACCGACCTTTGAGTAACAGAGGCGATATCGACCGGGTTAGGAGGAGCAGTGGGCTGCTTCGATGGAGCGGCAGATGCATGGCGTCGATGCTGCGGCGGCGAATTATCAACCGCAGGATTTGGCCTCATTTCCATGATTTCAATGTCAAGAATTAAGATATTTCTACTTCTGATCAAATTTTAAAACAACGGATCATACACGATTAATCAATCGATGAACTGATTGATCGACCAATCGATAAAAAAAAATCGACAAATTCGCGTTTATATTTCGTTTCTGTATAGAGATTAGCAACAGCTGTTGTGGTGGTGGTGGTGGTAGCGGCAGCGGTGGCCGGGGGTGGCGAGTGTGGTTGAGTTGATTATGATGGTGGAGAAAGGAAATGAATAGATTATAATATAAATTTATAATTGACAGCCACAAGACATGCTCTGTTCAAGGAGTCGCCAACAATTACTGCGCATTTTTGCTTCTGTCTTTTTTTTAATTATTTTCTTTTTTTCTCCTAAATAATACTCCAGTTTTAATTACAATTATAATTACTCCTTTTAATTATTCTAAACAAAAAAAGTTCAGAAAAAACTAATAGTATTAAATTTTTTAGTTTTTTTTAAACAATAAATATATTTTCAAATGAAATATTTTATTGCACAATTAAATTCCCTCTCCATTTTTTAAATTTTCGCTAATTTATTGAGAATATTGATGTCATTTAGCTTCTTTTTTTTTTAGTTTTAGTTGATATAATTATATCTATTTTATCTAAAATTTTTAATTAATTTAATATTCACTTAAATATCAATTAAATTAAAATAAATCAATGGAAAATATTTCATAATCAAAGAAAAATCAAAGTTAATAACATTTCATTTTAAAAAAGAAAAATATTTTAAGAAATCGATAAATTTATTATAATCTTACAAATACAAATTTTTTATTTTATTAATCATCCGTAACTATTACTAATAGTCATCATTCACTATTACCAATTATCACTGACGATGATTATGTTAGTTGCAATCATTATAAATATTTTTTTGTTAAATTTTTTTCATATTTAACAATAAATTTTTAAAAATATAAAATTTCTATCATTATAAATATTTTATGCCTTATGAATTAAATATTTAAAATTTTTAATTTTACAATGAAATAAACGGAAAATAAAAATATTTCCCAAAAGGAAAACAGAATCTAAAAGAAATTAAATTTTAATTACCCGGCATGGGAGCAGCTTTAGAAGGTGAATTGATGGAGGGTTATTAAAAATTATCATTTATTACTTTTTCTTTTTAAAATAAATTTTCAAACATCAATGGAGTCCTCTTATTGCTGCCTGTCAATAATCCAAATCCATCTATTTATCACTAAATAAACAATCTATGAGGTTAGAACTCTTAAAAAGAATTCTTTAAAACTCTATATTACAAAAACAAATAATACAAGTTGCTGCCTTGAAAGAGAATGTATATATATATATATATATATATATATATATATATATATATATATATATATATAACCAGAAAAGGAAAAAAAAAAAAAAAAAGGGAAAAATCCCAGTATATATCACCTTCCCAGCCAATTGTTGCTGAGCTCCAGTATATATTCTCGTGGAATTACCAGGATTGAGTGTGTTATGTTCTCATGTACAAGAAAATGTACAACAAGATATAAATTTACGCTATAGAAAAGGAAGAATCAATTCTTGAAGGTGAACTCCCGCAAGCTTAAGCCAATTTCACGTTGAGTTCTTATAGAACCAGGAGCAGGAGGCAATTGCATTGTGCTTGGTTCTTGAACTACAATTGCAGTTTCATTTTGGTCCGTAGCATCGGGACTTTCACTTCCTTCAGGTTCATCAATAACTTGTTGATTGTTCAATGCTTCAGGATCCCAATTATCTGCTTCATAATTAGAATTCCTTGGAGAAGCTTGTAAGCTACCAGGAGCTGTACTACTACGGTAGTTATGCAAAAGATGTACCGGTGACATGCCATATGTTGGCGTTTGAGGCCTACTTGACATTGGTGTATGAGACTCTGAATGTCTGCTGTGTTTAGCATGTTTTTTAGCTGTATGATGCCAGTTCTTAAGCGCAGCTGCCACTCGATCATTAAATACTGTCGGTCTCATGCTTGAACCCATCTGCGTAAAGAAGTTTGAAGCTTTTTACGACTAAAATATATGGAAAGTCACTCTGAACACGAACTCTAATCACTTTCAACCGGTAGTTTTAACAATGCACACTCTTATTCATATGTTATTAGAAACTATTTTTCTCACCTGTGTCACTAGAGCATAGAGAGGTAGAGTCACATAACTGCATAGTACTTGTATAATCACCCTGAAAAATATTCCGATTTCAGATTATGTCAGCAACTACTAGTTGATTCATGGAAGTAACTTTGCATAGGCCTAATACAACTTACCCCATTGTGACTTTGATCACAATGTCTTCTGTTTTATCATGGTAGCAACCTTTCGATCCGACTTTCCACTGATAAGTGCAAAAAAGGAAAAAGAAAAATCAGCAGAGAACAATTTAGGAAAAAAAATTATGTTAGACAAAATGCCTTAGCAGAATACGCTTACCAGGCTCCAGATAAAGAGAGCTAGTTGAAATGCATTCTGCAATACAAAAGTTATTGAAAAAAGAAATAAATAAGTAGAAATTAAGAGATACAAATTAGTATTTGAACAGCAAAAGTGTTTAGAAGTACCTGAAAGAGAACTAAGTGAATAAGGAAGAGAATGAGGCGTGGTCGACCAAACCAGAAAAGATCATCACCGGGTTTAACAACAGGAGCACCCTTAACTACATCTCCTCTATCTTGAATTCTTAGTCCCATTTGAGTTATAATCACTTGTAACTTAGCCCCAATCAGTAAAATTACCTGCAAAATTCCAAATTTAGAATGTGAGCTCTATAGTCTCAATGGCAAAAAATAGGCATGAAAATCAAACATTACATATGATAGTTCTTACCACTAGTGGGATAAATGGCAACCATAGATAAGCATACCAACCTGCAAAAGAAACGAAAGATTAATTTTAGAATAAAGACCTAATCATATATGTAGTATTATCACTATTAATTTCAGTGGAAAATAGTGCTTGCCATGTGTACTGGTCAGTAGCATCAAACAAGCAATAAACCAAATAACTGGACTGCATAAAATACAAAGAAAAAATATTAGAATTCCATGGAAGTCTGAACTTATTATGCCATTGAATATGTTTAGAAGCACTACTAACCTAATTCCCACCACAACTTTGAAGTCCTCTTCAAGTGATCTATTAATGTATTTTTGGAAGTCAAATCTTGTTTCACTCCCTGGAGCCAAATGTGCCTAAAAAAAAAAAAGAATACTTCAATCAATTAGAAATGGGTATTTCTAGTTGTAAAAGAATAGTATATTATATATATGTGTGTGTGTGTGTGTGTTTAACTTACTGTAATAAATCCATGTCTTAGTGTCAAGTAATCAATTTTGGTAACAGATCCAAAGAACTGTCTAAAGAAACACACCTGATATTGACACCAACAAAAGAAAAGAACCATAAATTTTCAAAGCAAAATTAGGGCTTGATAATAATTAAGCAGAGTTCATGAAAAGTTCTTGAAGGGTAATCAGTTTACAGTACTTACAATCCAAACGAAAAGTATTGACCGACTCCATAGTTTCATATGTCTTCTACCAAATGATGTATCTCTTGCAAACCTAAACCTCTCTGGATCTGCAATACAAAAGTTCATTAACAAATTAGTGCATACCTTAGTTTTTTACTCAAAATTGCTGTTACTGAACTATAACATGAAAAGGCTCTCTGTAAGAGCAGGAAGGGGATACATGCATCAACCCTTCCTATAGCTCATAAATGTGAGATGTTTCGTGCACTGGATATCACCCCTTTAACCAGATATTAGGCTAAGTTCTGTTTATCATTAAGGTTAAAGCTGCTTTTTTTTTTTTTTTTTTTTACAAATATGAGATAAGTACAAAAAGAGTTCAAGTGTGTTGCTTCCAATAATCCCAAATCTTTATAGCTTTCAAGTAATAAGGACTTACCATTATGGTATTGATACTCAATTGTCTTTGTCTCATTTTCCCATGCCTTCCACTTTCTCATCTGCAATCAAAATAATTAACATTAGACATTAAAACTCATCAAGAGAGCAAAAAAGAAGGTAAAAGAAAGGTAATATTAGTATTTACCTTGGTTTTGCCCAAAATATAGGTAATTATGCAGTAGAGCACATGAACAACTGCTAATACAAAGATGAAATAATGGAGCTGATCAATACCATATGCTGATACAAAGGCAACTGTATTCTCCTAAAAATATGCAAAAAGTAAACAAAGTGTTAGAAAATTATTTGATCAAAATCAAACACATTGTAACAAGAAATAATTAATAAAATGTGGTTCTTACCTTATCCTTACATTTATTCTCATATTTTTTAGCTTTTTCTTCATCTGCACAAGGATGCCAAGTAGATGCAACGCTCTTTGAAATGCAAATTTTAGATATGGGTTCTTGCAGTGCAGTTAGCAGCAAGGATATAAGTCCCATAAGCATCAACTCTGCAGAAATAAAAGCTCCCAGGCTTAGTCTTGCAATAAGTACATATATCCCAAACTAAAATTATATATATACATATATATATATATATATATATATATATATATCTCACCTGCTTTAATCTTTTCAAGAGCTTCGGCAAGAGCTGGTTTATGCATTTTCTTGAACCACTGTAAAATCACAGGAAAAAAAAGTATTAAAACTATAACAACAATAAACTAATTAGAAAATTCAAATATATATGTGCAAGAAACTATATTTACCTTTTCTACTAAATGAAAAATATGCTCAATAAAGATTGAAACACCAATCATCACAAGGCAAACAATAGCAACAGCCCATGTTGGTGTATCTCCCAGAGGACGTTCATCAGCTGTAGCCATGGTAGTGACTGAAAAGCTTGTTGTTGATTCAAGAAAATGTTAAAAGAGGACTGAAAGTGGAAAGAAACTGAAAGAGACGATTGTTATACGCATAGACTTGGGTTAGTCTGTCTATGTATATATGTTTGTTTGGTTATCTAGAAGAGAACGAGAGAGCCCTTTATGATATATAGTTACAATTAGAATGGCAGAGGAAGCAAACCAGAGAACAAAGACTTTGACTCTGTCAAGAGAGAGAGAGAGCATCAGCGTGTCTTAACTAAACTCTATCCAAGTTTGAATAAGCAAAAACAAAGACGTGAGGCAAAAAAGGAATATTGGAGAAGAATATTTATTTTCTTAATTTGAGGGGAATTAGTCCTAATCAGTTGCTCTTGTAATGAAGTTTTCGACTTCGTGGACTCAACCAGATCATTAAATACATTTTTTTTTATAACCAGCTGTTATGACTCAATGAACAATACAAATACAATTGTAGGTGAGAAAGTTTTTGAGTTTTAATCCATGTTAGGGGTCTGTTCGATAAAATTAATTGTTTTGATAGCTGTTAATTACTTTAGTAGCGTTTAGCTGTTAGCTATTTGAATAGTTTTTCATGAAACGTTAAAAGTTAAACGTTAAATGAGTTAACTTTTACAAAAAAAACTATCATAACCTCTAAAAACTAATCCAAAGGTTATGTTATCAAATAATTTTTTAAGCAGCATTTAGCGTTTTCACTAGTCAAAACGCTAAAAACTATTTAAAAAACTGTTGCCGAACACAGTCTAAATATACTTGTAGGAAGAGACAGAAATGAAGAGTCTTAATAGTCACAAACCCGATTTAGTCGGTCCCTAATAATATAATAAAATTTGAAATTGAGCTTAATTTTTCAAATCTGGACAATATATTTAATGAATTGAATTTAAACTCAATAGAGATTGGCTCAATTTTTTACTCTCAACATTGAAATTTCCATTAATAGGCAATTATATTAAAGTAAGACTGTTTTCCTTATTTCTCATATAATATATTATTTCCTTAATTTGGTTTGAAACGGCTTTGGGTATGCTTTTTTCATGACCGGCATTTGCATTTTTATACCTTTCTATAAAAAGATTCAATCTACGTGGACAAAGAGATTAATGTCAACAAAAAATTAAACGCTAATGAACTCTGTCTATTTCATTTTCGTAGTCAAATAAGATAATTAAACTGTTGATTGACGTATTAACAAATTCTATTTTATGTAATTATATTATTAAAAAAAATATAATTATTTAGCAAATAACACCTGAATAAATAAATTATTTTTAATCTAAAATCTTCTGCGCATTACATGATCAGATACTTCACCTTTTTGAATTTATGACAATGATTAACAATTTTTAATCACCATTAAGTATATATTAATTCGTTTTCAGTCAAATACAATTACAAATTATTAATATTTTTATTTCAACATATTATAATAAATTTTAAAAATTAAATATAATTTATATTTATAGATTAAAAAAGTATTATAAATAAAATAGTTTTAAGAAGTTCTTCAAGGAATAAACATCGCCCCCAGATGCTGCCTTTTCGGCTACTAACTATTAACATTTTTTGCATTTATAATAATTAATTAAAATGCCTTAATATGTTGACAAAGTCAACAAAAAATATATATATAATAATGCAATATCAAGTTCTCAACTCGAAAACTCGGTCAGAAAACATTTCACTGTTTATTATTAACATTTGAGATTGCAACTGCAAGCAATCACACGCAAACAAGCAAAGAGGTTTCCCAACTTGGACTGCCAAATATTTTCAATTGGGTTTGGCTTACTTGATATTTTCAATTATTGGAAATTTGCTGTGAAGGATGGAACTCTGTCCTAAACTGCAGGAAATGCTGAAAAGTCTTTTTTTGGGGGACTTTGGCTTCTTGCCTAGTGGTTGATGTGGGAAAGTCCTTAATAAATTAATGCCAACTTGGAATTTACTCCTTGAAAGGGAAATGGATGGGATTTTTTTGTTCCATTTCCTAAACTCAAATTAAGAATTTGTTGAATTAGCAAAACTTAAGCATCAAAATGGTTTGTTTAATAAAAAAGATTTAAATGAATTTTGGGTAGTTGTAATCCACTTGAGGCTCATTAATATAGTGGTTGGTCCATTAATTGGAAAATGAATTCAATTCCCTATTAAATGAATGGTTGGTCCAACTCAAAATATCTAGTGCGGCAGTACTCTTTCTCAAAATATCTTGTCCTACTCGTAACTCTATCCATTGTTAGTATGAATAGCAGGTTATGATGATAACTCTTCTTTCAGTTTCTTATTCGCTTTTCATTTCATACCATTTGAAATTGGAATCGGAAATTCTCAAATTATCATTATTTTAAGTAATTCAATGACACTAAAAATCTCAATTACGGCTTTTATTTTTTTTTTTCTGAGTAACGATTGTAGAGTGTTATTTTAAAAAAAAAAAAAAAAAAAGCAGATTTTTAAAAAAATTATTTTTTTTCAAATATATGATTAAAAATATTTTTATATTAATAAATAATTATTTTTTATGTTTGAGGATCCATGGATTAGAACTGCGCGAGTTAATAAATGAGTCCCATCAATCTTTCTCATGAAAAATGCCACGTGAACTTTTTTTTGTTTTTCTTGTTTCTGTCAGACAAAGGTAGTGGAATGAAAACTTTGACCTCACTCGAAGTCAAGCTCACACAGGTTGACTTACTTCGACTATATAATATGTACATCTGGCCTAGTTTTTCTTTTTTCATTTTCTTTTTTAAATTTCATTCTAAGTCTTTGCTTTGATTTAAATATCAATCGCATAATATATTTCAAATTTTGTGATCTTTGTCAATTTTAGTTTATTTTTAAAATTCGATTATGTTATGAAACTATTTATACATTAAATTTATTAAAAATATTATTTATTTATTTAAAAATTATATCTTTTGAAATAAAATAGTATATTTTTTAAATGAAAGATTATATTTTTTAGTGTAAAGTTGTGTTTTTTAAAGATCACTTTTTATATTTTATAAATAGCTTTTAATTTTATGGATTGCATAACTAAGATTATAATACAAATTAATTTCTTTATATTCTCTCATCTTCTATCGATTACATTTTTAAATATATTTTCCATTATTTATATTTTATATTATATTCATTTTATTCTAATTGAAAAGATCATTTACCATCATATCCATTAAATTAAAATTAAAAAAAAATTATCTATGAGAGAGAAAAATAAAAAAATTACCAACTTATTTTTTATTATTTATATTAAAGCTAATATCCATGTAGAATAGGACAAAGTAGGGAAAATTTTAATAAGAAGATGTTAAAAAATTGATTTTGGCAATTTATATTTGTCTGATTGGTGTAGTTTAGAAAGGATAGCTCTGCAACGTAATATTGGGAAATGGTGACAAAAGCAATTGACTTTAATTACATTTCCATATCAGGATCAGAAGAAATGTCACTGTTAACGGATTTTATTAGATATTAACTATACAATTTAATTGCTTCTTCTCATCATCTAATTCCAATAATTTAGAGGGTGAAAGTGAAATTTTAATAAATTATTTAAACCTATGACATATATATATATATATTATACAGTCGCCACATTGAGTAATTTAGGGAATTAGACGGCCAAATTCCAATGTCTTCTTCCTAAATTGCGAAAATTAGGAATTATTGAGAGAAAATATTTGTAAATAATTGGGTAGCCCACGCTCACACAGCAATCCATGTAGCAGACAAGGTCAAAAAGGGAAATTATGTTAAGCCCAATTAAGTAATAATGGACCGAGCAATCATTTTGTACAAGGGATTTATTTGTTTATTTATTTTTATCCAGTTCAAACTCCACATATTTTCTCCCAAAAAAGGAATTTTAAAAAATAATAAATTTTAAATAATTTAATAAACTTTATTGATCATTACAATTAAAATTTTGTGTGCATTAAATTTAAATGATTTTACAAAAAAATCCTTTATATCCTAAATTCAATTTTTCAGCATAGCTAAAATTAATTGGATGAGAAACATAAAAAAAAAAAAATGAAATTTGCAAACAAAGATAACTTAATTACGTCATGTCGTAACTTCAAGTTCTAGCTAATAACGTGATAAGTGCATTTGTTTGCTAATCAATTTGCTCTCAATATGATTTTTAGTAGTTAATTTAAAGAATATATAATATAAATCTCTAATTCATTCTCAAATTTATTTTGTATAAATTGAAATAATAAAATTTATTTTAAATTATATATTTTAGTTTATTTATATTAAATTTCATAAAAAGAAATTTACAGAAATGAAATAAATTTTTTAAATAAAATAGATCTTACAAAATTTTGTCAATTTTTTTTTTGAAAATATAAAATTTCATGAAATTTATTTATATAAATTATACAGATGACTCTTATAATTATTGGGAAATATAACATAATTTAAAATTTTGGAAATCAAAGTACAATCTAATTTTAAAAGTTAATGACATAAGTGGAATTAGTCATGGCCACCGATTCATTTTAAATCAGAATCGAACCGTACTATAGATGAACTAGAATCGAATCAGAAATTTTGTATCAAAATTAACAGTTTAAGGACCAATTAAGATTCATATGAATATTAAAATCTAAACTTAGACCAGCCAAAAGCTTCACTAACGAATCCGGTTCGGTTTGAATCTTAAATTTTTTATTTTTATTTTTAAAATGATAATCACTTAGCTTATTTTATGCATAGCTAAAAATCTAAATAATATTTTAATACCTGATATACTTTATTTTAAATTTTTTTTTAAAAATACACTTTACTTGAAAAAGTTAAAAACTAAAAAAAATAAAATGGTAAAAAAAAAAGTGAAATATTTAGTCAATTTAATTCAAAATTACATTGTTTGAAATACTTTTCAAAATTTTCTAACAATTTATTTAATTAATACCATCTACATAAAATAAAATGATAATTTATTTAATTATTTTGTAAATTAATTAACTTTATTCTTACATGAGTATGAATATTTTAAAATTTATTTAAAATAAAATTTATTAATATTTTGAAATTCATTAGAACGCACCCAAATTTATTAATATTTTTAAATTTATTAATTATTTTTAAATTTATTAATATATATATATCATAAAAAATCGTGATTATAACCATTGATTTATTAGAACCGCATTAAAATCAGATTACAACAATTTATGGTTCAAAAGCCAGTTCAAATTCAATATTTTAAAAATTTTAAACCGCTCATTTTGTAAGAGTAACCTAAATCTTCAATCATCTCAAATGGCTTGGTCGAATTTAGTTTGTTCATTAATCATTTATCTAAAGATAACATGAAGTATTTTCGACTCACTTTGCTAATAGGGACCGCCAGAAATCACTGAGATCGCCGGAAATTGAAGCAGCAGCAGAAGAAGAAGCTGTCGAAGGAGACAGCTTGATTCGCGCCACTGCAGGTCCGCTCAGTGTTAAGGGAGGCCAGAAATCCAACCGGTGGCGTGAAGGAAGCTGAGCGCCACCTCGCTCTTGTCGGCGGGGTCGGAATATGTTCAGGGAAGCGGGAGTAGTGTCACGCGATCTGGAGAGAGGGATGGTTTTTTTTTTTTTTTGTTCTTTTTTTATTGTTTGGTTTATAATTGGTTTTGGTTTAACTCAAAAAGGTTTAGTTCAAAATATATTTTTATTTATTGACTTATTTATTATTATTATTAATTGATTTAATATTTAACCTCCAATATTAATTCTTAAAAAGTTTAGAATGTTCTTGACTAGGAATTTCAATAATATGCTTTGGGTTTGAATCCAATTTATAAATTTAAATTCAGATTAAAATTGTTTGATATCTACAGCCCATGCGGTCGAAAATTCAGATTTCTGATTTAAATGAAATTTGAAAGTTTTGAAAATAAAATTACAGGATATTTTCACGTATTAATTATATTTTACAAACTACGAGGATCTGAACATATTTTTCTCTTTTTTTAATTAATTATTTTCATTATTTTTCTGGCAAACACTCAACCATAATTTTATAAGCCTATTTAATCAATTTACTGAACATTTATATATTAATATGTATCCTATTAATAATAAATTTTTTGGCTTTGTTGAATCATATTTGTGAGAAAGTTTTTCCACACAATGCTTTTATATCTTCCTTATTTATATTCTTATCACTTAGAAACAACACATTTATATGTACTAATTACATGTAAATTATGCAATATTTTGTATTAATTCAACCCAGACAAAAATGCACATGTACATATGTTTAATTTTGTTTAATTGAAAAAAAAATATAATTGTGTGGTAATAAATATTTTGACCAAATTGCTACTAAAACATATTATCATGCTTTCATACATAATCATATGTGCATGTATGTGTCAATTTAAATATTCATAATCCTATGTATAAGTTGAAATTATTATGCATAAAGTTTGGAATGTTATATTCCATTATTGTGGCACAATTTTAAGATTATATTTATAAATATATAATATATAATAATTGACCGGCCGAGATTTATGCTCGTTAAAACTAGCATGAGCATTATATATTAAATAAATAATTACAATTTTTTTGTGTGCTCATCATTTTCAATGTCTTTTATAATACTACAGTTGTTCCATAATACTTATCATATTTATGGTTTTAAAAAGAATAATATTTTTTTTCATAATTACCCTCTGTATATGACTAATAATTACTATTTCAATTTAATGAATTTTTTTAGAAAATTAGTAGTAAATAAAAGGTAATATAGTCAATTTACTTAATAATTTATTGTAATTTAGACAAATTTAATTATTTTCTTAAAAAATATAATATTTCAAATGTGACAAATAATATGAAACAAAAGTAGTATACTTTTATCGTTTGTATGTGAGGCATTTTAAATATACATTAATAATGTTACCCTTGAAAAATGTACAATGTTACACTAACAAATAGGAATGAGAGAATACAACCAAAAATTGTTAATTAATTCTTAATTGAAGTTATAGAAAGTAAAAATAGAAAATTTATTGAAAATGGTAACTTAGGTGGAATCAATCCACCATTAGTAAACCAATGTCAAAAGGCAAATGGCTTAACCACCTTTATGCATTTAAATGTGAAAGAACCAAACCAATGTCAAAACTCAGAAGGCAAAGTAAAATAAAGTGAAAGGGACATAAAAATATTGGGTATGAACATTAAAAGTGATATCATTCTTTGTACAAAGAAAAGGAAATAAAGCAATAAACCAAAAGCAACAGAAGACATCTAAACAACTGAACTGTCTCATCTTTTAACCACCAACAAACATAAACCACAGAATTTGCAAAAGCAGCATATTAGCTTGGTCTTCTTTTTTTTTTTTTTTTTTTTTTTTTTTTTTTTTAATATAACTTTTTTACCTTTTTTACTACTACCAAAGTTCTTCTCTCTTGCCATGCCACCATCTCCACCTGGTCAAAAGTAAAGCGAGAGAGAGAGAGAGAGAGAGAGAGAGAGAGAGAGAGAGAGAGAGAGAGATTAGGCCCACTTGTGAGTTTGAGAATAACTAGGCCCATGAAGGCCCTACCATAAATTTGTCAACAAAAATCTTGATAAAGTATCAAATTTTTTAATATCAAAAGTAGCACAAATTGGTTAGTAGTCATTATAATTATTATGTATTTGTTAATTAGGCTAGAAATAAATTTACTTATAAATTGCAAGATATATTATAAAAACCACTAAATAAATATAATGAAAATATAGTTTCACACAATGACAGAAGCAAGATTTGGAGTGAAGGGGGAAGTATATTGTTAAATTTATTATTATAATTTTTTGGAGAGTCTATTAAAAGAAATTTATATCTAATCTATTAAAAATAAAATTTTATAATTTTTTGTGACAGTGGCCCCCTGCAGAACCCTTGTTTTTCCATGGTGATTTCATATAATCTGAATTCTTTGTTGATTAGTCTCTTAAATAAAAGTAAAATCATTATTAATTTCCTAAATTGTTCAACAATACCTTATTTTCTCTTTTCCCATTTGAATTTAAAAAAAAAAAAAAACAATAAACTAACATTTTCATTAAATTTTGTGCGTGTTCTTTCTCTCCCTAAATTTGAAAAAGAGGTAAGTTATAATAAAACAAAACAAATGAAGATGTTTAATTACTGAAATTTCAGAGTTTAAGCCATAGGTATAGAATCCCTTTAAATACTCGGGAGGAAGCGTTTTGCCCCTATTTGTGGGATTGCTCGACGCGAATTCGGGGTAGATGGATTTTAGACACCGAATGATTAAAAAAGAAAAAAATGAAGATGTTTGATTAACTTACCAATAATAATCCCATCTGGGCCTGACTTTGCTCATCCTATTTTCTCCATAAGGGTAACCAGTTTCAGCCCTTCTTGTATTTCTAAAAGCACAACATCCAACTGAATATATTCCAATTAGAAGGAGAAGCATCACAATATTAAGGACAGAGAGCTTGTGCCAATCCCTTCTCACATCTTCAAGCACTCCAGCTTTGCAAGAATCACATTCATAACATAGTAAAGTTGGGGCATTGTTCCATCTATAGCAATCTGGTTCTTGTGGCTCCAATGTTGCCATGTTGTAGTTACATGCTGTTGGTGGCTTGCAACATCCAGACTGCACCAAAGAAAATACTTGACAACTTCAAAATCGCTCCTTTTAGCTAATTTAAGGACTTGTTCGGTAAAATTAATTGTTAATTATTTTAATAACATTTAGTTGTTTGAGTAATCAGTAGCTATTAAAATAACTTTTTATAAAATGCTAAAAGCTGAATATTATATGATTTAATTTTTTATAAAATGTTATCTTAAGCTCTACAATATAGTTTTCAAGCTATGTTTCCAAACACTATAAAAATTGTATTTAATCAAAATATTAAAAGTCACTTAAAAAACACAGTCCAGTAACTAATAACATTCTCATTATGTTAATAGTTAATTTTTCGATCAAATATGTCCGGAAATCTTTTTTTCTAAGAAGTGACAAGAGTTCAAACCTTGATCATCCTATTTAAGAATTGTACATATATCATAATATAAAAAATAAAAATAAACAGAATTTGTATTTGATAATTAGGAAGTCTTAAAAGTTCCATTTACAGTAAATTAATTGATCACTGAATAAAAAGGAAAAGAAGGAAGAAAAAAAAAATAACCTAAAAAAAAGCCAAATAATGATTAATTCAACAGAACTAATACTTCAATTAAGAGTTTTTCAGACTTTGAAAGTGAATTGAAAGCTAAAAAACTAAAAATAAAAATGTAAAAGAAGATTACCTGAATAGGAGACATATCTTTCTCCATATAATCAAGAGGAGTCCAAGAAGCAAGCTTGGCACAAGTTTTGGAGCCCAAAATGCAACTTCTAATTGTTCTCCAGTACTCAGGATCTTTAACCCTATCTCTCAACCAAGGAGAATAATTTTCAAGCCTATACTCCTTGTACACCCTGCCAGACACTTCAACACCTCCACCTTGACTAGTCACAACAAACCCAAATATAGTTAATCCCATTAAGGTTGCAATAAGAAACAACATAACCACTAAGTACACCCAAAGTGCCCAAGCTACATGAAAACAAGCTCCAATGAATCCAGCCAGTGAAATTATGAGCACCACAAAACCCACAACCAGAAGTGGGGTTTGAAGGAAACTTTCACAAGTTGTGCTGCTCTTTGCCATCCATAGCCCACCACCAATTATTGGTATGGAGGCTAAAAGAGTGAAGAGATTCAAGAAACCAATGACTGTGTTGCTAAATCTATACATGTCTTCTGTCTAATATGTTTGTGTATTGCTTCTCTTTTAATAATTAAGCTTTTGCTAGCTATTCTCTCTCTCTCTCTCTCTCTCTCTCTCTCTCTCACTCTCTTCTCTTTTTATTCTTGCTTCTTTTCTTGTTATGGTGTCTTATTCAGCTTTTTTTTTTTTTTTTTTTTTTTTTTTTCTCTTTTAGAGAGTGGTAATGCTTTTCTTTATTATTTTAAGTTTCCTAAAGATTCACGAATTCAAAATGCAGCAAAATGTCCTGTTTAGTCCTTGAATTTTGCAAAAAAGTTTCAATTAGGTCTTCTATTTTCCTTACTTGAATTTATATCAATTGAACCCCCCAAAGTTCAATTTTTAATCAAATGTACTCTTATATAGACAACAATCTTTATAAAAACAGAACTTGCTAAATAAAAAAGGTTCCATTTCATAATTGTTACTGAATATGCTATTAAGTGTGCAATTATGAGCAAAAGATGAACACAAAATTTAATTAAGACATGATTTTGAGAGAAAAGACAATATTTATCACTTCTATAGACTAGGGCTTGCATAATGTCTATGATCTTGCACTTACGTGATCTACATAATGAGTTATTTGATTAAAAATTGAAGTTTAAATTGATAAAAATAAAATAAGGAGACTCAATTGAGCTTTTTGATAAAGTTTAGGGACTAAATTAAATTTTTATCCATTGAAAATGTTGAGTACCTTTCTCTATTTGCTTTGAGGTGTATTAAATTTATTGAAGGAAAAAAAATAAGACCTTTATTGATGTATATGTAGAATCACTAAATTATACTTCTTAGTGAGTAAGGAACTTTGTTAAACATATTAATTGACTGGATTGCCCTTAACGCTACAAGAAATGACAAAATTAACAATATATATATATATATACTTCTTCTGATTTATTTTTATTTCAAAAGTATGATATTCTCTTTTAAACATCAAACAAGTGATGAATTGTGTTGTGGAGGTATTTCAATTATCAAATTTCATTAGAGCACTATAATTATGGAAACAATCAAATCTGACTAAATTGAGTCGATTTGGTTCGATTTTCAGTTGAAAATCGAGAACTGCTCATCCTTAAAACACACTACTTTCCTCTTCTCCATGAAATATTCTTTAATAAAAATATAAGGCATAAATTCATATAAGCAATGCATAAGGCAAGCAAAGAATTTATAGATTAGAAGGCATTTAGGTAATTTCCATAATTATGGCTTTGTGAATTGCTTTATAGGTATGGACCCTATTTTAGCTTTCTTCTAAAGCATGATCAGAATCAGAATTAGGTTTTATATATATATTTGATGCTTTTCTCCTCTCTTATCTCCTCTTCTCATTCTTTGTTTCTCTTTACAGCTCCACTACTCCTCCTTTTATTCTTAATTGCTAATTTATTCCCAATTTCCCATATAAATTTACCAATAATGGAAAATTAATTATCTCTTAATCATTTTGTTAGTCTTCTAGTTGCTACTAAATGAAAAGACCACAACACATTTTTTATGTACTTTTTTTATTCTTTCCACGTCGGAAAGAAACTAATTTGTGCTAGTTTTTATCTCTTTCGTTTCAATGGAGTGATTTTGAATATTTAATTAAAATTAGTTTAGTTTAGTAGATAAGTAGTTCTTTTAATTCAGTTTAATAGATTTAAATTTTAAAAAATGAAATCAAATTGAATGATTAATTTTTTCTATTATATCAAAACGTAATTGCATCGAAGCAAACTACTCTCAATCATACTTAATTTTTTCTAATTCTATAAATGGTATTATATTAACAAAACTACAAAAAATTTGAAGCTAAATGATTCATTATATATATATAAAAAAAAATGAAAAGAAAAGAAAAAAAGAAAGAAAGATTGGAATAAAATTGTGTTCTATAACTTTCTGGATTTCAGTTCCTTGAGTCCAACAACATATTCAATTATGCCATGCGTGTGATTTATGCAGATGCAAAGAGAATATGGAATTTGATCATCAAAATATTCAATTATAAAATTTGGATTTAGCTCTTACTTCTGTACTAATTTTAATTTATTTACCTTTTTGCAACTAATGATTTGAATAGGTATTGAAAAAAGAAAGAAAAAGAAAAATTACAAGATTAGACAAAGGAGGAGTCTTTTAAGATAAAGCTGGAGGCATGGGCTGATTTTTTAGAAATTGGTTCAACAGTAAAAATGCAAGTCTAGGCTGAGTCAAAGGAACCTCATGTCCTGCTCCTCTCACTGTCAAATAGGTCAAGCCCTTGTAAACTTGGCTCCAACCACCAACCTAAACCAATCCAAAACAAATGAACATCTTATTAGGAAACAAAATTGTTAGTATCCAATTATATATATGTTGAATGCGATTAGTTAGAGAAGCTAACCTGTTGATTTTCATCATACCAAGCATACCAACTTGTGTTGATCTTCAGCTTTAAAGCATTGATAGAGTATCTGGTTGCAGTCAAGGGCAAAATTGCATCTGTATCACCACTGTAGGTAAACCAATATTTTTATTAATCTTTAGCCCTTCAAATAAATAAATCAAAAACCCTAATTCTTTATTTAATGATGGGTTTACCTGAAAACCCATATTCTGATGCCAGCTGCAATAAGTTCTTTGAAGATTGGCAACACAGATTTAGGAGAATCCCTCCACTTGCCTCTAATTACAGAACTACAGCGACAGAAAATCGATTATTTTTAATTAATTTTCTTTAAAAATAATAAAATTAAATTTTATTTATGTACCAGCTAATTGATACCTGCAAGGCGCCCAGAGATGAGGAATCCCAGTTGTGTTTGCATGAAGAGCCTTTTGAACCTTTGGACGGTTCATATATTTTCTTGTATACGTCACCACACACTCGTCATTTCCTCTGAATTTCCATGGCTAAATTCCAATAATTGCTCCAATCAATATCTCAAATTGCATGAAACAAAGGGTTAAGCAGGAGAGGTGGCAATTACCAGTGGAGGAGGCTTCAATTTGTGTTTGACAGGAGAGGTGGCAGAACAAGCAGGGCTAAAAATGTCATAGGGATTGATTTGTCCAAACTCAGAGTAAGCTTTGTCTAAAGCCAAATTACATCCATCTTTAGGGAACAAATAAGTGTCATTTGTGCAATATTTCTTCAACTCTTCATAAGTAGAATCTGAAATCAAACCATGGTTCCACCAATACTCATGTGTCCCTATATTATCATGGTAATCATCAAGTAGGGGATTTCCCAACTGCAATTATACAAATCTTATTTCATTAATAACTAAATAATTATCCAATTTTACGGAAATTAAGGTAAGTTTACGAGCTATGTTCCTCGATTTCTATAAAAATTACGTCACTGAATGATTTAAATAATAGAACAAAATATTAAATAAAACCTTAAAAATTGTTAAGCTTAAGAGGTAAAATGTTAAATCGTTATTCAACTACTCATTCAAACATGTTTAATGATCATTGGTGCTATTCAAATCAAAAGTGAAACAATTTTTTTTTCTTTTTTGTCCGACAAAAACCAAACAATCAATCAATTTGATCCGATTGACTTTACCAATTATTATCTAACCCTAAATAAACTAATTCAAAGTTTGTTAATTTAGGAAACAATAACCTACCAAGAAACCGTGGAAATTGATAACAGGATTCTTGACTCCCTTGTTTTTGTGGACAATGATTTGTGATAGCTCAGGAATATAATGGCCTGAAATATAATTAACACAAGGTCATTATTATGAATTTTAAAAAAAAAAAAAAAAAATTGAGTGGTTGGAGACAAAGAAAACCTGCATAGCTTTCTCCAGCAATGTAAAAAGGCCTGTGCTTGTACTGGGGAAATCTCTTAAGCCAATTAACAAGAAATGTGTATGCATCTTTAGCTGCCCAATATTAATTTAGATAGCATTAGGTTAACAAACTTTTGACACATAAGTTTACTAGAACAACAATTGAAAAACTTGTACATTTACCTGTCCTTTTGTCACCAACAGTGTATGTATCCGATGAAGTATTAGAATAAGAAAATCCCACACCGGCCGGGGAATCAAGAAATAGCAAATTTGCCACTGCAACAATTTAATTCACCTCAAAATTTAACCTAATTGACCTAATATTTGAATATCAGCATACCACAATCAAGAAATTAATATTTCTAATGCAGAATCAAGACTAACTAATTATAGAGTTTTTTTTTTTTTTTTTTTGGGAAGGAACTAATTATAGAGATTAATTAATTGAATATTTACCTTTGTTCCAAGCATACGGATTCAAATAGAGGGTCTTGCCATCGGGTCGGACCCGAAACGGGCCAACTTCCTCAGAAGCACCATATGCAACAGATGAGCAACCAGGCCCACCATTGAGCCATAAAACCAGTGGCTTTAATTTGGGCTGGACCATTTTGGGGGTTTCTATCAACCAGTAGAAGAGGGCTCGGCCTGCCGTTTCGTCCACAGTAATGTAGCCAGAGTACTGAGAGAAGTTGACATTTGAAGGTTGCCCTGGCAGCTTGATGATTCTATCCTTCTCTTGCTTTTTGAGCTGGTTGTGGTGGTGGTGGTGGTGGTGGTGGTGGTGGTGGGATGATCCTGAACCAATAGTGGAAAGCAAAAGAATAGAAAAACTAAATACAAAGAAGAAGAAAGAGTAAGAAGAGCTCAAAATGGGCATTCCCATAATGTGTAATTAAAATTAGTTATGTGATTTTGGATTCTTAAGATTGTGTTTTTAATTGATTGCTTGTAGTAATTGACTTTTTATTAGTTTGTGATAGGAGTAGAACTAAAGGAATGTGTTAATTTCAAAAAATTGTGCAATTTCCAAAGTTAGTTATGGTGTTATATATATAGTAGTGTATTTTGACTTCTTTTCATGCAAACTTCACTTGCTTTTGTTGAATTACATGCTCATATGATGTAAATTAATCAATTTCATGTCCATTCTTATAAGTTATCTAATTGTCAATGTTTGCAAAACTAAACATTCCTATTGTTTATTTATTTATTTTATTAGGTAAAGATGCTATCAATTCGATTCTATAGAATAATAAATTTATAATGCTCAATTAGAATCGATCCAAACTGTCTAATTTAAATTGTATCGGATTTAATAAAGTTATTATTATTCCCTCCGTTCCAGTTTAATAGCAATAAATAAACATTTTACGTTGTTCCACTTTAAATGCTCATTTAGATTTTAAGAGTGTATTAATTACTATTTTTTTTCAAATTTATCCATATTTATTAGGTTTTCATAGCAAAATTAATTGGAAAATTTTAATTTTAAGAACAGAAATTTATATATTCTAACATATATTTTTAGAAAATTAATATATTTTAATTAGTTTTTCAATATTTATAAAAAAATTAAATATTGCTATTAAAATAGAACGGAAGAAGTAACATATTTGACTTATTTTAATACAATTTTAAGTTTAATAATTGATAAACCTATCTTTACATAAGTTCTATAGGTAGAGCTTATAATAGTAAAATTTTAATTTTATTTGACTTGATAAAAATTAGTCAAATATAAGGCATTCTTAAGAAATTAATCAAAAAATTAAAAACAATAATAATAAATAATAACAACAACAACTAAATCTTAATCCAAATAAGTTGAAGTTAGATATATGAATCTTTTATTTTCATTCTACGTAATGATACATAAAAATATTAAAGCTTTATTCGGCAAGAGCGTTTAGAGTAGTATTTAGTATTTTGATTAGATTAAAATAATATTTTAATTAATTTTTATTCTCAGTAATATCACATTTATTCTAGTGTTTAGAGTTTGAGGCAAGATTTCATGAAACATTTAACGTTTTATAAATTTTTTATGACGCGTATACTTATTAGTTGTCTTTACCTTATTTTTCATTACGTTACCATTTTTCATTTTTTTTATATTAAACAGTTAATTAAACACTTATTTTTATCGAACAATTCCATTTTAACTGTTATTTAAATAACTAACAGCTAATATCTAACCGCTAACGGTTAGTGAAACAACTAACTGTTACTACAACAGTTAACATTTACTATAACCACTAAAATTATCGAACAGATCCTAAATCCTTTGAAACAGTCTCGATACATGTGGTTTTAAATTTACCTCTTTTTCCCTTAAATATTCTCCATCATCAATATATTATATTTACGAATCAGAGCATATAGGAATTTATATATGCAGGACATATGATATATTAAATAGATTTTTAATTAATAAATTTTACCAAATGGTTGGTTAGATTTTCAAAACCCAATTTTTAATTTTAATTTTGTTTTATTGGTTTTGGTACAATGCACTTTCCATAACGACCTCAACCACCAAAGGAAATGCACTTCTAATAAAACACAGACAGAAAAAAAAAAAAAAAAAAAAAACAAACAGATACTACTAACTAATTACCTAATAAGTTTGAAACTAGGAAAACAAAATGATGCAATAAATAAAAAAAGAAAATATATTGTAATGTTAAAATGAGGTGGATATGATCTGCACTGCCGACCACTTGATTGACTATGACGTGTCCACTATTTTTTATTGCATTGGTGACGCACTCTATTTTCCAATAACTAACATCCACGTGGAGCCGATACTTCAAATACACACCGTTTGATTACTCTGGTAATAAACCCTCGGCTTTAGGACACGTATTTCTTGCATCGGACGATCAAGCCGCAGCATATCCGCCCTTTTTTTCTCGTCTATTTTTTTAAATAAAAATATTTTTAATAGAAACTTTAAATTATTTTTTTTTTCAAAATAAATATAATGTCCATTTTATCTTATTATTATGGCCGACCAGTGTCGGAAGGAGTTCAAGTATTGTCTGTTTGGTATAAAAAAATTCAGAATGTGAAATTACGTTTGAAAATAAATTTTAGGTAAAATTTACTTATAAATATTTTTTTATGTTTGGCATATTTAACTTAAAAGATATAGTTCAATTGATTCTTATGTAATTATATTTGAAATAAATTAAAATTAATAATTCATTAACTTTTATTTCCTAAAATCATTTTAACATAATAATTTTATGAAAAAATAATGAATAATAGTTTCATTCTAATTGAATAAAATTATTTTTATAAATAAGAGTAAAATATTTACATTGAGAAAAAAGTTAAAATTCTATAATATAAGAAAAATAAATTTATTAAATAGATAACAATTATAATTTTTATTAGCAATATATATATCAACAATTATTAAATTGAATTTGAGTTGAATCAATTTGTTCTATAAATGGAAATTGATTAACACTTCAATCAATTGATTTAGAAACCATGATGAGACTACATACAGGAAATAAAAATAGAATGATATGAAGAAAATAGCAATTTTATCATAAAAATTTGAAGGGCCAATTTTGCAAAATTTGTTTAGAAATTCCATCTATTTTCATAGAATTGAAATTGAATTGGTAAAATTAAAATCTTCATTTTTTTCATATCAAACAGAAAATTTAGATTTTGAAATAAATTCTATATAATTTTATGAAATTCATTTACTCTATAGAGTAGATAGATCAAGTATAAAAATAAGAGTAATCGAAATAACAATAAAATTGACGATTAACCATTTTTTTTCCCTACAAAACCAAGTTTAAATTGCAGTTCTTAAATATTAATTTACTTTGAGGGTAAACATTAGACTAAAAGCGTATTTTGATTTATTACATTATATTTGATTATAATGCTGACAATAAAAGTTTTGACTAATTTAATAAATTAAAAGAAGCATTATTTAATATTATGTAGTTTATGGTATTATTTCAATAGATTAAACCTTTTAAAATGAATAAAAAATGCAATTTTAGAATCTGTTCAGATGGAGTTATTTGGAGATTTTGGGAGTAATTAATTAATGTGAGGTAAGGTAAAGTTGTTGGATAGCATGGAAAGATGATTTGAAAGAGAAAAATATTTTTTAAATAACATTATTTCTTATCCCTAACTCAAAGTGTTTATTTTTGTGTTTCTTTTTAGAATAATTTTTAAATTTGTGTTTTGATATAAATTTAAGTTTGGATTTTGACTTCGAATCTAACCATTTTAAAAGTCCTCTCTTGTAAAAAAAATTTAAAAATAATTAAATCAGATTTCTTGTGAATAATTCCATTTTCAAAGATTATTTATTATAAGATCCTCAATAATTACAACTCAAAACAATATAAAAGCATGATATAAACAATAATTCCTACATAAAAATACGCATATGGTCAGCCAATTTCTTTTGGCACAATCATAATGACATCAATAACTTAATCCTACAAAGAATAAATTATTCTCATATAAATATTCTTAATTCAAAACTAAAAATGGTGCTCTTGAGCGTGGTTGGAAGAGCGCTCGAGGGAAGTGCTGCTTCTTTATTTTGTGGTTTAGGGATTTCTGTAGGTGAATAATTCTATAATTCTATATATGGTTTAGCTGGGCATTGGTTTGTTCTCCAAAAATGATCTGAAAAGAATAAATGCCTGGCGAGGGCGATGGAGTGGAACCTCATGCCCTGCTCCTGTCACTGTAACTAAAGTTAGCCCTTTGTAAACTTGGCTCCACCCACCAACCTGTAACAGAAACAAAAGAAAAAAGCTGGTGAGATTCATAAATTCACTTCTTGCCTTTATGAACATGAACTTAATTAAGATTCTTGCAAAACCACC
Organism: Jatropha podagrica; assembly: GCA_947857235.1. NCBI lineage: Eukaryota > Viridiplantae > Streptophyta > Magnoliopsida > Malpighiales > Euphorbiaceae > Jatropha > Jatropha podagrica. Next base: position 88,309 of record CANUEP010193786.1, on the reverse strand, counting down.
TCCACCCTATATTTAGATATCATCATATATGTATCCACCATCAACAAACTAAGGCTATTTGGTATCAGTTCTGTTTCTCTTTCGAGATAACAATGCCACAAGTTCTAACAGTTAGTTGTAGGACTAACGGTAAGCAATTTGAAAAGCTTTAGGACTTGATTGTAAAGAAACTAACTTTGAGGACTTAATTGTAGAACAGGATCAATTTTAGTACTTTTTGGTTGTTGTTATCCTTTCTTTTTTGGGTAGTGGTTGTAAAATAGTGAAAGGCAAATCTTGGAGAACAGGTTGAGATTATAGCAAAAGCAAATTTTTCTTATTTTCACTTCTGTCAGCCCATTTTTCTCTTTTTCAAAACACTGTAATAAAAATAAATGCATTTTAGTAATTTACTTTCTTCAACAATTGTACAGCGAAAACCAAAAACCAAAAACCAAAACCAACAGGGTTACCGAACAGGCTTCCCTGTCAATATCATAGTAACTAGGACTGTTCAATCAGGTGTATTGAACCCGAGCCACATTCACAACTTTGCCTTTATGCACATGTCATTTTTTGATTGAGTTTTACTAAGTTGTAAATAGTGGTGAGTGAATCAAGATTGGATCCCGATTCAGTCGACTGAACAGGCCTAAACCATTCTAATCTGATAGAAAGTTACTAGCAGATCATGCATTGTAACTAGATGTCATGACAATAAGCTGAACGTAACAAATTGGTCTGTGTTGATTCTTACCCTTCCATTATCGTACCAAGGACTCCAGTTGGTAATAGTTGGTAGCTTTAATGCATCGATGGAATAACGGGTTGCAGTTACAGGAACCACTGCATCAGTGTCTCCACTGGACAAAGAGTTCAAGCGGAATTTCATTATTAGACACCAATACATAATAAAATACTTAAAGATGAGCAATTCAAATGCCTATAAAAAGTACAAAACTGCCAGCAAAAGTTGTGAAAGAAATAATAAGAAAATCCTAAGGGGAAACAATAACAGCTGGCCACTTAGTATATGCAGAATGCTTGATACTAAAAATGAAAATATTTTAAATCTAATAATTTAATTATTCTTGTTTGTATGACAGACAGTCATCTAGTTATCAATCTGGTGTAGCATTTATGGCTAGTTTCCAAATGCAGCTGCAATTTTACAAATGGGTAAACGTGGATCATGAATGTCCACCTAACAAAATAGGTATTCGGGCCTGATCTGCCTACTTCTGCTAGAACGCTAGACATTTTGCATTTAACCTAAATAAATCCAAAAACCATTGTATTTGTCGAACACTATTTATTGAAAATAAGTTGCACATTTGTAGATGGAGATTTTCAAATTTAGCTCAAAAAGGTCATCCTACAAATTGTTTGACCCCCATAAACCCACCAATTTACCTTATTGATGTTCAGATTCAAAGGCACTTCAACATATTAAACTAGTAATATGACATATAATCAGTATCCAACTTGAACTAGCTAGTATCAGCTACATCAAAATGTTCTTTTCCTCTGTTCTGCCACTTCATAGTCCTGTTTTTTTTGGTAATGAGTTTGTGAGGCAGGTCATGTGCCAAATTTCCAGGGGAAGTGAAGTTAAGGTATAATGATTACTGGTTGTTTTGACCATCAATCTAAAAGAAAGTGACAATTGAAAGTTCCCCGATTCGCTTACAATGTTGTGATACTTCAATATCTCTTTCAGAACCATGAAAAAAACTCATTATGCCCTTGGTTAGAACCATTGCTTGTAGAAAATGATTAATGGCACCAGTACTATGACTGCAACCATTTTTTCATCAAGTTTTCAGATGACGAGACAGATAGAAAACAGAGGGGAAAAAAGTGAAGATATAAGCCTACCTGTAAACCCATATCTTCAGACCAGCAGCAATAAGTTCTTTGTATATAGGAAGCATAGAAAGTGGAGCATCTGCCCAGTAGTTTCCCACAATGTCACTGTGAAAAAAGTAACATGGTCAACGACTATGCTACAACTATGCTACTTGAATAAATGACATATAACAAAGTTCTCAATGATGTAAATGAAAAATCCACCTGCATGTCTTCCATGGGTAAGAGATCCCAGTTGCATTTGTATGAAGTGCCTTCTGAACTTCTGGGCGATTGAAGTACACTTTAGAATACCTCTCTGTACAAGGATCATATGCTCTGGACATCCATGGCTGAGTTTGAAGGTAACAGAATTAGCTCAATATAAACAGATTAAGAACAAATTAATCAATTTGTAAACGAACAAAAATATGGAGTCAGTATATACAATAATCTAGAAATTTCAGTTGTCTCATTCTATGAACCATGAATGAAAATTATAGTCATTTAGAGGATCCTTATTAACAACTTCTTTTTCTGTTTTATCATTTAAACAGGACATTGGAATTTTGAGGAAATAGCATTAGCTTATGCTTGGAGATTCAAGAACCTTCTTACTTGGAAACATCATCTAACAATCCAAAACAATCAAAGATAGGCCCCAAAATATGCCAAATATTATTTGAAAGAAGTCATTGAGAAATTTTTGAAATGAATAATTCACCTAATTTAGATTCTTTACAACAACTCGCAATATATATTTGTAAATTTCAGAAGTGTGCTCAAATAATTAACATGCATATTTATACAATTTGTTTACATGTTAAAATGCTATGTTCCATGTCTAATTTGTATTGTTTTATCTTTAGGTTGAAAATTATAGAACCCCTTAACATGGCAATTGCTCAGAAGGAAAATTCGACAGCTTACATAATGACCCCTTAAGTTGTGTCTCAGTGATGCAGTATTGTTACAGGGCCGTGTGTAAATGCTATATGGATCAATGTTCCCCTGCTCCTGCTGTGTAAGGTAAAGAGCCTTGATGCAGTCTGCTGATGGGTGCACAGAGGACGAAAAATGGCAGGCAATACGTAAAGTTCGATAGGTAGAATCAGAAATTAAACCATGTGTCCACCAGTATTCAAAAGTGCCAATAAAATCATAATAGTCATCAGTGACTGCATTTCCCACCTAAAAGAAAGAAGATAAAGATATTTACTTGTTCCCTACATATTGAGAATTGAGAACATATAATTCTCAAGAAAAATGAGTTCTGAGTTCTTACCAAAAATCCCTTAAAGTTAATTACAGGATTCTGGAGTCCCTTGTTCTTTTGATAGACAATTTGGGACAACTGAGGAACATAATGACCTACAAAGAAATTTTAAAATTTGAGCTCCTAAGGATCCATAATTAAATTCATAAATCAACATTTGAAGGTTCAAGAGATGGAGAAAAAGGTAAAAAGCGATCTCAAACCTGCATAACTTTCTCCAACAATGTAGAAATCTCTATGCTTGTATTGTGGAAACCTTTCAAACCAATTCACTAGAAATGCATATGAATCTTCAGCTACAAATGCCCAACATCCACATTCCAAAAAATTCAAAGAAGTCAAAATCAACAAACCTTTTATAGATACAAAAAGTTAATCAATTGAATTGCAGATCATTCATACAAAATGATACCAAGGTAAAATATTCACAAACGAAATGCTAAAACACTTAATAGTAAAACAAATAAGACAAATTACCAGTTCTCTGGTCACCAGCAGTGTACAAATCTGATGTTGTATTGGAATACGAAAATCCAACACCAGCTGGAGATTCGAGGAATAGCAAATTTGCCACTGCCAACACCACCACCGGCCAGAAAAAAAGAAACAATTATGAAGTGAAAAAGAAATCATATTACAAAAATTTAAGGCACGATGTAAATTCTCACTTACACTTATTCCAAGCATAGGGATTGAAGAAAAGAGTTTTGCCATCAGGCTTAATGCGAAAGGGTCCAATTTCCTCAGCTGCTCCATAAGCAACAGAAGAGCAACCAGGGCCCCCGGTAAGCCACAAAACAAGTGGTCTTGACTCAGGTCCACGACTTGCTGGAGACTCAATCAACCAGTAAAACAATGCCCTCCCAGCTTGCTGGTTCACAGTCACATATCCTGAATACTGGTTAAATTCCACATTTGTTGGCTGCCCAGGTAAGTATGTGATTTTGTCTCTCTCTTGATCTTCAAGAGTAGAGGATATACAAGAAGAGACAAAAAGAGATAAAATGGAAAGAATTAAAAATAAGTAAAGATCCATTAATCAACAAAAGCAATCAAGAAATGGTAGAACGAAGAAAAACCCAGAAATTTTCCTGGGTTTCCAAATAATTTATCTACACTACACTATTCCTGAAGCACATTATCTAGAGAACGAAAGAGGTTACTGTGAGAGGCTTAGTCAATGTTAGTACAAATGTACAATTAATACAAGTACGTAGAGAGAGTCCAAACCAAAATGATATAAAGCCAAGTAACAGAAATCTTTAAAAAATTGCTCGGTCAACAAACTCCAAACAATGAAATGACAATGGTGGAGAAGAAAGCTATCAATGAAAGGACAAAACAATACCCGATAATACTAACACAGAATGTTTGAAGATTTACGAGGAACTTATCAACAAATCAAGAAACAAGAAAAAGATTCAAACCCAGATCCTAAAAATATCATCTGGATTCCGGCATAGAATGCGTGGTGTATATAGAGACCTAAAAAGTAGAGAGAGAAATGTATGCACAGAAAATGATAGCTTGAGAATTAATTCACACACCCAATGATTGTGATTAGTTTTGTGGAATGTGCAGACAAAGAAGACTAGCTGGAACTCATGCAATATGTTAACTGTCATTTACTGGATTATTAGATTGATAATCATCAACGTTAGAATTTCTTTTTCTTCAAAATTTGCCCCTGGGTTTACTTCTGAGGAAATTCACCGAACAGATTAGAGGCGCAGATGGGCCCTGCTCAAAATATTCAATCTTTTGGACTAATAAAATATTTGAAAGAACAAAATGGCTAATATCTTTCTTAATTGAATCTTTGAACAACCAAATAAAGAATTAGGAAAATGCTAAGCAAAATGATTATTGAAAGAATGATTAAAGAAGCTTCAAACAATAATAATCATATTAAAACAAAGGTTTAGAGTTATATATTGTAAAATTAGGAGTTGTTAATTGACAGCAACAAACTGTGTCGGTATGGCCTGTACTGTAATGGTTAAATGTTGACCCACTGAATGTAATTCCCAGGAGGAAGGAATCTATGGTTGAAGTCTGAACTTTTCCTCTATACATAAAACTGTCTTTTACTGTCTTTTTTTTGTTATCTTTTTCAATAAATGGGTAGGTACAGCTAATTATAGTATATAATTATATGTATGTATTTTTTCTCTCCTCGGAGGTTTTTTTTTTTTTTCAGTTTTGCAATAAATAGGACACTAATTCAACTTCTCAATTTTGTCAAAGATAATGTATGAATTATAATTATTATCAATCAAAGATAATAATCTTATAATATCAATTTGTATTTTTTTTTTCTAATTTCAAAATTGATAATCTGAATAATTTTACATCATCCTAAATAAAGAAATAGAATATAAAAAGCTTGATAAAATATTTTAGAACGAGCATAATAAAAAATTATATGAATAAAATTATTTTTTAATTATAATAATTATTACTTTTTAAATATATATATATATATATATATAAACGGACTATTTTTCTTTTTTTTATGAATGGAGGCCAATAGAATTTTCAAATTTACTTGCCCCACACTAAATAGTAAATAGAAAATAAAATGCTTGCTGCCTGTATTGAGTCTTTTTACGACTAACTGTTACTGTCTGGCTTTTTTATTTTTCATTTTTTGGTTCATTTCATTTGAATTAGGATTTGATTTACAATTTTTTAGAAAATGGTTTAATATTATTAACAAATTTTTATTTCAAGAATATTAGTCTTTCAGTTAATGGCAGAAAGAGAGTATATTGTTTTGGACGTCGAAATTTTTAAGTGAAATAAAAAAACAATTAAGGTTTAAAATTTTCACCTTGCAGGCTATGAATAAACAACAAAAAAAAATAAAGAGAAAACATATATCAAGAGAAAAGCAATTACCAATTTTGTTATAAAATAATATAAAATTAGGGAGAAAAACAAAGAGAAAACAGCGAGAATACGATAGTGTAATTATTATTGATAAGAAACCACGTACACATAGTTATATAGGTTGAATCCTAATAGAGTCCTATATATATCAGGAAATAGAGTTTGCAATAATTAAAAATATAGACATTTAGTCATATAAGACATACACTTATTTCATAACATTTCTCATTGAATATCCATTTTTTTAAAAATATGTCTCCTTAAACCTTACTAAGGGAAAATCCTATGGAAAAAAAAAATAATGAAGGAAAGATAGTACATTATTCTTTTCTTTAATACACGTTGAAATACTACCTCATTAACAACCTTTATCAGAAAAATTCAATGGGAAAAAAGATATTGGTTGAAGGGAAAAAGGATACAGTGTGTATTTACTTTCCCCTCATGAAACTAAATCTTGAAATATTTGAATTTGTGCAATTCAATTTTGCGCATCAATTTTTTAAAACTTGTGGTGTAAAACTTGTAGTGAAAGCAGAAAGTATATTGACAAGCAAATCAACAATATTGTTACTTGAGTGGTTAAACTTCAAAATTATCATTTTTTTATAAACTATGAGCGAAAAAAAATTTTTACAAAATATAATCTTCTTACTTTTTTAAATATCTTAAATATATCATTCTTCAAATGATATGAGTGTACGAAATATTATCTTTATGTAATATTATAGAAATTTTATCTAGAGAAGTAAATTATACGTCCTATAAACAAACACATTCTTGTCATTTTTCATGAGTTACTAAAATATCTACATGGCTAAAAGAACTAATAGCAATGTTTCATCCCTTGAATGTCATGAAATAATTGTACCTCCACATGTAAATAAATGACTCGATTATGATCTAATATAATATTGACTAAACAAATCAAAACTAATTTTTATATATTAGTTATAATATAAACTCATATCTATTATCCATGGAGATATCAAAATATATACTTTAACTTCATTTAATTTCCTCATATTCAAGAAGAACTATATCTTGCAAATAAAATTTATAAAATGCTTATATTTAGTCATATGACAAGCAAGATATATTGCACTAAGATATAATACTCTAGGACCAATAAGTTTCTCATAATTTTTCAAAAAGTTGAAAAATAATCATTTTTCTCATTAGGTGACCTCAAAGCTATTAGGATCCATATAAATTCATTTTAATAATTTAATCATATATATTGATTCATAAACAAAGTTTCATTTATGAACTGCTTGATTTTCATGCCGTGATAAAACTTTATATTCTTAATGTCTTTTATCTCAAATTCTTCACCTAAGAAAATTATAATTTTTGAAAGCTCTTAAAGAATTTCAATAATATTCATATATAAATAGTGACAAATTCATATCCAACTCTCTTTATGAACATATAAACGTCATTATTATAATATTCTTTCAAAATATATAATAGTGAAGAGATCACCTTATTCATTATAATATATAATGAAAATATTAAAAATATAAAAGCATGTAACTTTCAATTAAAGAATATTATAAATATAATATAATATTTTCTCAATTATAAATATCATTATGCCAATTATACCATATGTATTGAGATTTTTTTAATTCATATAGAAATTTTAAACTCTTATGGATGTCATTATCCATTAATTTATGTAGAGCTCTATAAAATTTAATTGAATATATTTCTCGAGAATTTAATTTTTTTTTTTTATATATTTCAAGCAACTTTAATCCTTTAAAGATTTTCAAATAGATATCTACATCAAATTAATTATATAAATATGCAACCATTAATTAATTATGAGATGGCAATCTTTGTCTACATCAAGTTAGTCATATAAATATGCAACCATCAACTTTAATCTTTGTCTACTTTTTTTTTTATTCGTCCCAAACTATTGCCTTATTTTTTAAAAAATAAATAATATTTTAAAATTACTATTTATTGTTATTTAATTTATTTATTTATCGATAAATATAATAGTCAAACTATTATATTGTTCAATAAAACCCTATCACTCTATTTGGTATAAACCAACTCAAACTATAGAATTTATTCATAAATGAATCATATATAGAATTTACTTGTAAATGAATTTCATATTTGGAATAAATTTAAAAATTAAAAGTTATTTATTTTTATTCCTAAATATGCTTGTAATAATAACTTGAGAAGATTAGGAGGACAGAGTTTTGTAATAAAATTTTAGATTATTTAAATTTATGAAACTCATTTGTAAATTCACATTTTTAGTAAAATTTGATTTAGTTATATTTAAATCTATATAATTAAATTTTTCATTTTTTTTATAAAAATTTATATTTATAAATGAATTTCATAAAATTTTACAGAAATCACATATTTCAAATAAGGGTATTTAATCAAATGTTTAATTAATTTCAAAACTATTTAATATGGATTATTTAATTTTTATAGATATTAGCATAAATGTATATTAGAAAAAAATAATCAATTAAAATTTCTTAATATACGTGAAAGTCAAAATAGAAAACGAATTATGGGACATAGTGAATATATCTATATCATATTAATAAAATGAACACTCAAATCTAACCGAAATCGAGAAGCATTATTGGAAAATCAATCAACATACATATTAATAAAATAAATTATTTTTTATTTTTCTACTGAATTGGATCCAAATGCTAACTCTACCGTCAATTCATATAAAAAATATTTAACATTTAAAATTAATAATTGATTACGAGGTTATCAATTAAGTGTATTTTAATTGATCTTTTCACTGATTTAAAAAATGAAAAATTTTGGAATCCGATTCTCTTTATGATAATTTTTATTTTGGTGAATAGAAAAGAGAATTGCTCCTCTTATTTATTTGAAACTCATAATATAAAATTGATTAACTTATAATGGGTTGAATCCCTCAAGAAATTTGATTTAATACCTTATATATTATGTCACTTTTATTGCTAGTTGCTACAATGATTTCTGAAAAAGAAAAAGAAAAAGAAAAAATGAATATCCCAATGATTATCAAGACATTCCTTTCATATGGATAGTATATACTTTGCTCATATTTGAAGATTTTGGAAAAGTATATTTTAAAAAGAAAAGGAAAAAAGAAAAACAATATATACCAGACCATGCTCTTCAACTGTATATACCTGTAAAGTTGAAGGAAGGGACAATTTCTTTGTCATCCTTACCTTTTCTTTAAGATTTGAGTACAAATTTGATAATTTTTTCTTTTTTTCTTTATGTTATTCTCTCATCTCAAATATTGCTTGAGCAAAAAGATAGTCTTTCAGTTTTATTTTAAGCTATGTTCGGCAATAATTTTTTGAACAACTTTCAGAATTTTAATCGGTTAAAACGCTATTTAAAAATTAAGCAAAAAGATAATCTTTCAGTTTTATTTTATGCTGTATTCGGTAACAGTTTTTTAAAATTATGATCAGTCAAAACGCTATTTAAAAGTTATTCGGTAAAATAGAGATTATATTAATTTTTAGAGGTTAACTCAATGAATCTATCTTATTCTGTTGGAATTTTAGAATTTTGACGATTACTCTTTTATGCACTCAAATTTTTATTATTTAAATTTAAAGTTAAAAAAAATAGTGGTTTTTTTAATGAAAATATTTCTAGCCACTTTATATTAATTATTAATTAGTAATATATATTAGAATCTCTTCTTGATGGCGAGTTATGAAAGTGGAAATTACTAAAGTAAATAGCATATATATTAAAGGATAATCACTCAAATATCTTTTTTATGACTCCATTTTATAAGTTTTGTAGATAACAACTTTACTTTCTTATTTTTCACTTGGCCTTTATATACTTTGGGTCTATTGGACAAAATTTAATATTTTAATAATTATTAGCTATTTTAGTAGCGTGTAACCATTTACTATTTGAGTGATATTTCATAAAATATTAAAAGTTAAATATTATGTGAGTTAATTTTTATAAAATATTATATTAATCTCTAAAAGTTAGTTCAATGCTATGTTACCAAATGCTATATTATCAAACACTAAAAAATAGCGTTTCGCATTTTAACAAGTCAAAATGATAAAAGCTAGTTAAAAAGTTATTTCCAAACACAACTTTTATTTGCACTATTACAAGGGTGTGAGGCTAAGATCATTATTACCAACTTGAACCATGACAACTATAATCAAATTTGCTTCTCCTTCATCATGTCTTGTTAAAGCAAAGCACCATCATACCTAATTGAATAAAGTTTCTTCCATAAGTCTTTTTTTTTTTTTTTCCTTACAATTATTAAAGGAAGACTTGACTTTGAGTCTAAGTGCAAGTTGAGAGATATGATTATATCCAGTAACTTAGTCAATAGATAAGACACTGACAAGTAATTTAGAAGTTATTACAGTTACAGCGGATAAATTCTAAGTACAACATAGTAAATATTTGATGCGACATTAGCGCATATCCCAGTGAAGATAAATGAAAAGGATAAGGTACTCTTTTCTCATAAAGATTTGCCATAGCCATAGACACAAACAGGTTTTTCCTGCCAAGTGAATGTCTGAAAATGGAAGGGACAAGGTTAGAGAAATTTGAAGTTGGACCCTGTGATAATGGTTACCAAATGGGTTTCTTAATAGGGCAAAGATTTTCAAATGAGATAAGAAGCAGATTATCAAAAGACTTAATTCTTCAAAATCAGCTTCTTCCGTTTGCACAAACCTCACAGTCACAGCCATTGATTAAAGCTCTTATTGACAACAACAGAAAGAAATTTCCAAGATTTTGGGATGAGCTAGTGGGGACTGCACAAGGAAGTGGGGTGCCTCTTCTTGATGTAAATAGATAATAATAATAATAATAATAATTTATAATTATAGTGTATTAATTTTAAATTAAGTTGTTGTTGTGTATATTATATATGCAGGTGATATTGATAAATTTGAGAAAGGAGATTCTTCCATTTCTTCCAAAGAAAGAAGATGGAAATTCTAAGGTTGAAAGTAGTTCAGAAGACTGTTCTGATATTCTTGTGGTTAGAGATAATATGGCAATTGCAGCACATAATGAGGATGCAAATGTTGCTCTTCTTGGACACACGTATGCTTTTAATTTTTTTTTTTTTTTTTTAACATTAGTAATTATATTTTCAAATGATTTTTTTTTTTTTTTTTTTTTTTTGTGCAGGTATTTAATAAAGGGAAATTTATCAAATGGAGCATCCTTCATTGGCTATACATATGCAGGTGAACTTCCAAGTTGTGCATTTGGGTTCAATACTCGTGGACTGGTAATCATTCTTCTATCAATAAGTTCATTGCAGAGAAAAAAATAACTTTTTAGCTTTTGGTAGGGCAAAAGCTTTTAACTTTTTGATTAAATGCTAAATACTACTTTTATAATGTTGGGTAACATAGTAAACTAATTTTAAAATATTTCAAGGTAAAATATTTTTGAAATACTTCAATGTTTAGGGTGCTCAGAAAAATATTTTCTTGTTTGAAGGAAAACTAAGCAAATGACTTTACATTTTAAAAGAGTAAGATATTTTCCAAATGTTGACAAACTTGTTATAATCTTATAAGTTATAAATATATATATAAATATTTATCATTTCTTATGCATTTTTTTCTTATATTTAACAATAAATTTTTAAAATACAAGATTTCTGTAATTATAAATATTTTATGGTATTATAAGTTAAAAATTTTAATATTTTTAATTAATTTTCAATATTGCATCAACGAAATTATTTTGCTTAAAACGTTTTTCTTCAAAAATATTTGTCAAAGATAAATTATTTTCCGAAAACAAATAAAGTATAAGTTGCCACATATCTACCGTTAGAAGGGATTATGAGATGCATATCAATTCCTAGGGCTAAATTGAAAACTTTTAAGTTCATTTGGCTAAATTAAATTTTATGCTGTCCTTTCCGTCCCTAATCCCATCAGGCATTTACGCTGAACTCAGTACCCCCATCTGAAAACGAGATTATGGCTGGAGGGATTGGCAGGAATTTTGTTTCACGGGACCTCCTTGAAGCCACAGGCATCGATGATGCACTGAGCGTAAGATCTTGCATTCATTTAACTTTCTTGGATTACAGTTGACTATGGAGATTGATAACGCAGCCATCTCTCTTCAGAGAATACATTCATCACAAGTTTCTGTAGGGCACAGTTACAATCTCATCGACACAAGAACACGTAAGATTTTAAATGTTGAAACTGCATCGAAGAATCGAGTTTCGGTTCATGAGATTGGAAGAACACCATTCTTCCATGCAAACATGTATCTCCACCTTCAAGTTAAGCAGGTAAATATATAGTAGTACTAGTTTTTTCACAGATTTCTTCTGGAGTTAGCTTCAATAAATAAGTAAAATCATGAGTTCCTTACAAAGGTACAAGATGACAACTCCAAGAGCAGGCAAGAAAGAGCAAATTTGCTACCAAAAGAATCAAAAGATGATTTCCTGTCACTTCTTGGCGACACGAATGACACGAGATATCCAATTTACATGACAGGTAATCAAGAGAATGACTTAAACACTTTTCAGTTTAACTACTAAAAAATGTATGCTAACTATTTTCAACCAAATTCTCAGGTCCAATGCTATATACTCTATGCACGGCCGTCATAGATCTGGATGACCAAACACTATCAATCATTGAGGGAAACCCGAAGAAAGGGAAGGTTTCCTATGTCTTCTCTATGTCTGCAGGAGAGTTGAAAACATCAACATAAGAGATGTAACAGCCCTGACACTCGGTTGCCATTGAGAATGACTTTTTCCAAAGCCCTTATGCAGGTTCATAGAGGCCAAGAACATGGCCATCAATGCATCGCATGGCCACTACCTGGTGGAAACAAGTTGCATAATGTTTTAGACTTGTTGTAATAACATTCTCAAAAATTTTCATAGATGTTTGGAGATTTAAGATGATTTACCTTTCCATGGATTTCATATTTGATTGGCCCATCTAGTTCAGCACCTAAGGCCATCAGTTTTGTCACAGTACTGTTAATGTCAGTAACTGTAAATGATAGCATAGAAGAGTATCCACTCTGCACAATGTGGTCACTGTAAAATTGGGTTAGAAGCTGACATAAATTGGAGCGGTTGAAACACAAGCCGAAATCAAACCATCAAAAAAGGCCTGATCATTATTACCTTATAAGCGTAGTATTTTATAAAGAAATTTTTTACAGTTAAGACATTAACTTGTAATGTCTAACCCTTCCAAATGAACCAATTCATAAAGCAAAAGTTCGTAGATATAGGGTTGAGGATATGAGAGGAGTGGCCAGAGGGTATATGGTTAAAAATAGAGCCACCAAGAAATACAGATGAGTCACAAGTCCCTCTTTTAACGAGCTCCCATTCTGAGCTCACCAGGCCAAAACTCTCTAAATTGTCTCGTAAATTTAGTTAGTCCTAAAAACCTAGATTAATTTTAGAATTAATTACATGCATCTACAGAAAATACAAAAACTTTCAGCACCATATAATCTCAGAAGGCAAGTACTTAGTAAACTGCCTGTTATATTTTACACATTTTTATAGATCTTAGTCTACTTCCATCCTCTACTCATATTACTCAAATGAACATGACTAAAATTGCAAAGTCCAAACTTTAGTGTAATTTTACTCATATCTAGTAAATGAATAGTCTACCAGTCTCAGAGCTATAATTTTCTTTGTGAAACCCAAGCTAAGTCACTCTTCTAGTTTATTTTCCACAAACAGTAAAACAGTGCCTAGAGAGTCCTACTAGCATATGTGCTCTAGAAGTTCTATACAAATTATCAAACAGAAACAAGGCATTACGCCAACAAAACAAAGAGAAAGAATTACTTGCTGGATTGCATGAGGGCAAGCTTAAGAGAGCCCGATTGAAGTTCAGCCCAGCGAAGAGTGCACACGTTAATTGTGAAGTCCAATCCCTCGGAGTAAAAACGAGCTGCTTTAGGCACATCCTTGTGTATTTGTAATAGCCACCTAAATGACACTGCTGCCATTTTTCCCTCTCTCTCTATATATACACCAGCATGCAAGGCCCAACTGTATTTCATTACCAGCCATCTAAGTATCCTTTGGAGTAGGAAAATTAAGATCACAGCCTTCAAATTTATTTTTTTTTTGGCACAATTATGAGAAATTTCAGCAAGATGCAGAAATTTGTAAACAAAATTATGCAAATAAAGTGTGTTATTTTAGATATGAACAACAACAGTCACAGAACGAAACTCTTAAACATTGAGTTTATAATCGGTTCAAGACATCCTTGTAAATTTTTTAATAACTTGAGCTACTTCAAAGGAAAATTCAATATAAAGTAGGAAAGAAACAATTGCAATGCCTGAAACTAATTCGTAGTACCCAAGGGAAGCCACAGAAATAAATTATTAAATAAATGTTAAGGACTCTATAGAGTCCAAAAAAGTTGCAAAAAGTGAGTAGCAATCTAATATTTCCTCAAAAATCTAATACTTTCATAGATCATTAAAATAAAAACAGACCACCCCATTATTATAGATCATTAAAATATAGCTTATTACCTAGACAATACTCATAATTATCAAACATCGAAAGTATAGTAAACAGATATCCTATAAGATCTTTCTAGATTATTACAGTTTAGGGTTATGAACATCAAAATAAAAACAAAATAGAACAAGAACTATTTCAAAAGAGCAACAACCTCAACCTTGTTGATGAACACTCCAAGATAACTTGAAAACTCTATTTTAACCACAACTCAGTGGATCTCCTCAGATTCCTAATCAAAGTGATATGGAAAAAAAATTAAAAAAGAATAGTTAGATATCTATTTCAAAGAAAATAGGAGATATGTGTTCATGGTAAGTATAACTAATGGCAAAAATAGTAATTGTTTACTTGCTAAATAAGCATACAAATGCAACATTGGTAAGACTCGAATAATCCACCCAAAAAGGGAAACAACTAGCCATTGAAAACCTTAACCGTGCAATTTCTTTCTAGGAATTCCTTAACTCTTGTTAACATGAGCATTACAATATTAGGATGGCAAGAGCTAAAATTATAATTCACAAGCTCAAGTAAGAAAATAATTTATAATATTATAATATAGAACAAGCAAATTTTAAGAAAATTAATATGATAAAAGATAAAATTATACACATAAAAGCAAAAGATAAACCTCCATTTTAGTGGATTTAAAGACAATGAAAGAAAAATTGAAAATGAATAAAAGAATTACATGCAAAAGTAAGCAACTATAATAACAAAATGTATAGCAATAAATTGTTATGTTACCAAAAAAAAAATTCCAATATGGTAGCTTGAACCAGAAACAACTATAATAACAAAATGTATAGCAATAAATTGTTATGTTACCGAAAAAAAAATTCCAATATGGTAGCTTGAACCAGAAACAATTACTGAAAAAGAAATTATTTTCCATGGAAAGGTTCTGATAAAAACATTATTACATTTCCATGCTGAAGTTGCTAGGAAACCACCATGCTTCCACTCACTACCTAACATGAGGTGAGGTATTACGTATAAGGCTTATGCAATTCATACAACAGAATGTCTTTTTTACTCGTTTAAGATGTATACTAAGGATAAAAGTCGCAAATTTTTTACAAGCAAAGGGGCAATTCTATTAATAGAAAAGCCAAATACCATCACAGTATCCCAATAACAGAAATAGAGTTCCTGTAGAAAATCAAAAGCCAGAAAAGGTCCAGAAAGCTGCTAGAATAGAATTCTTTACCTAAAAGAAATAGAAGAGAATTCAAATTGAAAATGCAAGCAAAACCCAGAGTCCTCAATAAATAAATAAAGACCTTCCAAGAAGAGAGATATCTAGATGCATCAGAAATCCAATATTTAGCAACATCAAATTGTTTCATCAAGATAGAACAAATTCCCAGAAACACATCAATTCAGATATGGAAATCGTCAGCACATATAAATGCAACCAGTATGAAGGACTCGAACTATCATATAAATCAAACTCTTAAAGAGAAAATACACATACCCATTGCAAAAGAAAAATCAAATTCACCGATACTCATCAAAAAAATTTCAATGCCCGTTGAAGTTTTATATTAATCCAAAAACATCACAAAAATGTGAATTAACAAGATAAGAACATCATCAAATTTCATTACCAATATCTCAAAAGCCAGTAAAAGTGCAATTTGAAAGTCAAATCTCCAAACAAAGAAAAATACAATCAAATTGAATCATAATTATATAGCCCCAAATCCTAAAACAGTGAGTTGAATGAAAATAAAATATAATGGCAACAGTAAATTGCTCACCATTGATGCAACCTGGGATAAAAGGGAATCATGATTGGCACTCAATTTCTCACAAATCCTATCAATGGAAAACCCAATAATAGATACCATCTGCTTGTGATTTTAGAACATGAACAGAGACGAAAAGAAATGTTTGGTACTAACGAACGGTAAATGGAACAAAAAATACAAAATGCTCTGTAAGGACAAAATGGAAATTTACTATTAATGCTGAAATATAGCCCTAGCTTTCAAACCGTAGGCCGTAGGGTATTGCTTTTAATTTGGATAAAGTATGGAATGGCCCTTGAATTATTTTTTAATTTGTCTAATCAGACCTAAAAACTTGTTTTAGCTAATTTAATCCTTGAATTTTTAATTTTGGGCCAATTGAGTCTATATCTACTTTTTTTTCATTTAAAAAATTAATTATTTATAACAATAGAAGTAAAATGTAAATACAAACTTAAAAAATCATTAAATTGAAAGTGAATAGACTCAAATTAAAAATTAAAAATTCTAAAAGCTCTAAAAACAATTTCATAAAATTGTTTCTTAAATTATGGCAATTCTACAATTGTATACAAAAGCTAAAACCACAAACCATATTTTCCAATGGTAAAACAAGATCAATTTTTTAGAACTATAGAAAATCACTCAATCAAGATAAACTTTGACATCAATTCCGTTATCAATGAGAGACTGAACCACAGCTCTGATCTTTCCTTCAAATTTGTCCCTCTCTCTTGGAGTGTATGAAGCTGTATAAACATCAGCTTCTCTCGCTCTTTCTGCTAAAATGCGACCAATGGCCAAACATGCAGGAATGTCCGACCGAGACTTTAGTGCAGCTTTAATGTCTTTTGAGTTAGTACCAGCAACTGCAACCTGCTTAGATGTTACCCTGTGGGTGAGTGATGCAGAAACAAACCGCTTCGAGATAAATACATCTAGTGTAAATGGCTCCATGAAAGCTTTGGTTCGTTGCTTAAATGACATGTGCTTGTGGGGGTTTTTCGATTTTTTCTCTTTCTGGTAAGTATAAGGCCTGCTGTTGTCATCATCAATGAAATCTTCCACCCCAAAAAAGCTTCTTGGCGCACAATGAACCTGAATGTTGGCAGATTTTATTTTATTAGTGGCCATTAGACCGTAGGCTCTACAATCTACCAATAGAAGTGAAGCTCCAGCCATCCCAGAAAAAATCCTATCGATTTAACTAACCCCTTCTTTGGTACAAATGAATTTGAAGTACATAATTCATTTGTCAGTTGCAGACAGAATTCAGTCTAGTTATGTTGGAAAATTATGTTTCTTTGCTATTCAACGTCATCTACCAATTTTGGCCTTTCTATGTTATGCAAAACTGCTTTAGCAGATTTTAGAAGATTTCCAAGGCCAATAAATTAGATCATACCTGTCCATTGTGGAAGCTACTAGTGGACACATACAAGCAAGGTCTAAGCTTGTCTCCTACATTTGCAAAATGCCCTTTGTTTAAAACCTTGCCCAGCACTTGCTTCAACATATTTCATGCACAACCTGCACCAACTAAACCAACCTGAATTTATTTAATCTCACATGTTTTAAGATCCCCTAAGAGAACAAAGATAATTAAAAAAAGAGGACAAGCTGAATAAAACAATTTCAGAAGTTACATTAAATATCATACAAACTCAATGAAAATGTATCACAAAAGTACACCTGCATACAGTTATTTATGCTATTATACCAAAAAGGCATTATGTAATGCAGAATATGAAAAAATATAACACATGTATTGATAAAGCCAAAAGGGTGGTTGTCAGCATTTTATTCAACCAAAACCTATGTTAGTCAGTTCTAGATACACAATAAACTGCATTTGTCCTAGACAAGTCAAAATCCACCAATCCACCTAAAACATCCTGAACCCATAATTTCTCAAAAATGAAACTTTCTCAATAAGTATCAAACTTAAATATCAATTGAAAGAAATTTAAAAAAAAAAAAAAAGAAAAGAAAAGAAAAGAAGGCATTAAATCAGAGATTAAAAAAAAGTGAATATTGAAAAGCAAATTTGTTCTGAACTTCTCATGATCAAGTTTTTCCATTCGAATGGGACAAGCTAGATCTAAACCATTGACACCTGAGAATGTCTCACAAGAAAAAGAAACAAAAAAATTGCTGAAAACCCGAAAAAAAGTACTAAATTAAAATTATATCAACAAATTAAGCAATAGAGATTTATATCCTGAAAATTGCAAATAATTAATCATGAGAATAAGCAAAAGAACTACACTATTTTATTTCAATATAGACAACTATAGAGAAGCGAGAACTAGAGACCAAAATTACCTCAAAAATGGCCGATCTCTTTTTGCCAGTGAACCTGAAAAGATTGACGGGTAGTGCTATTTTAGGTTAATGATCTGACCTCTGGCTATTCTCCTTTCCTCTCTTTCTCTTTATTTACTGCCGTCTAAACTGAGCAACACCAGAATACAATGTTAACCATTGTCAGCTTTGTACCATCTAAATTCTCATAGAGACTAAGAACGTACAAAAGATAATGATATTAAAGAAATATTAAGAATGATTTCAAATAAGATGTCTAAAAAATACTGCTTGTGCACTTTATCAGATAAAAAAGAATTAAACAAGATTGATAATTTAACCAAGATAATATTATGGAAAGATTAAAATCAAAAGCACACCCCCTACTACTAAACTTGTAATGACAATTTCTTGAACAATAATACACAAGAAGAATATAAAGATAATAATAATTACAACAAAACATCAAAATACACAAGGGCTGGCACCTAACAGCCAAATTTAAATCATTTGAGAAGTTAGAATAAGAAGCAGAATCAAGCAATTCACAAAATTAATCATATCGAATCATTGCAACGATCAGACATATTATTTGATACCTATGAAGGAAAAATTAATGAAAGAGTTAGTCATAATTACTCAAAAATGTGGTAGCTTTCAAGAAAAGCAACCAAGAACTAACCAACAAGAGAAAAATCGACTCCTGAGCTAGATAATTTGCCCTTAGCATCCAGAATAAACCCTAACTCACAGATCTCTGGCTTCTAACTCACATGAGCTAGACCCCATGTCTGCAGCTTGGGTTCCCTCAAAACTCACCATTTAACTAAACTACAATCTCCCCACCCATGGAGAGAGATGATTTAGGGGCATGTTTAATAGGCTGAATAGGAACGCGAATGGGATTTCTACTCCCCATTCCCTTGTTCAATAGCCATTACGCTGTTGAATAGTTCATGAGTTTTATAATAAGTTGAGTAATAGGGATTCTTACCCTCCCATATGAATCCCTATTAAATGGTTTACTTTTTATAGAATACCTTATATGCTCTTGTATTCTTCTCTCTATCTATTATTATTATTATTTTGGCCTTTTTATCATTTCCCATTCCATTCCTTCCATTATTATGTGAACCAAACACTTGAATGGAATTTGAATTTCCATCCTATGGTGTATGCCAAAACACAAGAGTAGAAATTCTATTCTCCATTCCATTCCATTCATTATTACATTCCTTACTTCATATTAAACATAGACTAAACTGTTGTAGGAGATGAGGAGGCAACTAGAACCATGGAGTACTCTTAATCATTTCACATTCTCACTAAACCAACTAATTAAATTATGCCCAGGGCAAGGGAACTTAGAATTCTTTGATGCCAAACAACCAAAATTTTCAATACTAACATTTGAACATTTTTCCTTCTGTAAATTTTCTTGGAACCAAAGAACTATAAAAATACTGCAAACAAAAGCTGCAAAATCCATCCACATAGTCTCAACACAAATATCATACCCAGAAGGATTACATCGAAGCAGATGAAAATTATATACAACAAATAGTATTGCTTTGCATTTCCAACATTACGAAATCCTTAAAAAATATCCAAAAAATTCGAAGCAGCACAAATTTACGAATGAGTATTGGAGGAGCATATGTAACTTCAATAAAAATTTCGGGCATAAGAAAATAATTAAAACAAAGGAAAGAGAAAAAGAAACGCTTACCTGATATCAGCTTCAATCGCTTCCAAATCAGCCATCAAAGCTTATGCAAGTGTACAAAGTATGCGAAATTAACAAGCACTACAACTTGGGATATTAATATCTGGCCGTTTAGTAGAAAAGTGAGAAGATGATTAACAGATACTGTACACGAGAGAGAAGAAGAACCCAGAAAAGGTAAGTAAAGCGATATGTAAGAATTTCTGGCAGACAAATCAGGTTTGCTAAACTCAATGCAAAGAATTTCTGTTTCGAAAGAGAGGCAGCCAAAAAGAGCCAGAAGCGGATGAGAGGGACTAATCGACTGGGAGAGTCGAGAAGGGAGGGGCGAGCGTTTGTACTTTGTCGTTCAGTTAAACGGTGAGTTTTGAGGGTGAGTTGGTTGGTGGGCTTAATTAAGCCCAAGTTGCAAACGTCAGAGGTCCACTTTTATTATTTTAAATTCAAACCCTAACCCTAGTAGCAATTAGGACGCTATTGTCCTTAAAACTTTGAAATTGTAGTGCCCATGGGTCAAAATTTTTTACTTACTATTATTAGAGAAGTTCAATGAGTCAAAATGACACTGCAGGTTATACAATATCGTAGCCTTTCTCTACACTCATCAAATTAAATTGGTAAAAATATTTGTGATCAAGAAAATTCGAATTTAAAATCCCTTATTACTCGCATAAATGGAAAAATCAACCAGGATCAAAATTCTTTTGGAATGAAATTATAATAATTCACAAAATTTATAATGAAATTGTGAATTAAGCCTCAAAATTTCAGCTCTTTCAATTTTTAAATCTGCACAATTTCTATGGGTTTGTGACTACCCGGTAATTAGAGAGGATGATTTCATGGAATTGAACAAGATTGGTATGTTGTTCGGGAATCACAAGGAGCAAGAGAGAATTGAGATGTAGAAAACATAAGAAAAGGCAAGTGTGCGAAGATGAAAAAGTCAAGAACGAAGTAACCAAAAAATACGATTCCATTTCATTCAATCTTTTTGACAGGAACTGAAATTATACTAATAACTACTGTATTTTTTTTTTTTTTTGTTTAATGTAAAGTTTTAAAAAAATTATTATTTGGAAGATAATTGAGATGAGAATTGGAATCAGCATTTCACTCAGGTAAAAGGATATATAAAAAAAATAGAGTAAATAATATTAAAAATAAAATCAAGCATTGAATATCCAAAAGTAAAAACAAAAGCATCTTCATAGCAGAAACGATCGAGCAATTTTAACCAAAAGAAAAAAAGGAAATTATTAACAACATTATTTTCTGCAGGAACCCTAGCTTCCACAATACTGATGATCCAGATTCAAATTTTAGTGAGTAACCAGAAATCAACGGCCTCATTTCTCGTTCACAACCATCTAAAAAACACTTTCAGCAAAACAAGCACCATGTAGGCTTTGTGGGTCTCATTAAATTCCATTTGATCTTCCGGCGAGCCATGTCAGTAGGAGACACAAAAATAAAATAAAAATTACAATTTTAGACACTCAATTGTCATAATTTTTCGTTCAAACACCAAAATAAAAAAAAAGTGACAAGTTTAGCACCAAAATTAGCATTATCCCTTTAAACTAAATTTACGGACTTTTGGCCAAAGGGAGAAGAGAGGAGTACTGCAAGTATTCTTTTTAGCATTTTGTTTATAATGTGTTAAATTTATCAACATCAACATGATATAAAAATTAGATAGGTAATACAAACGTGACACATTTAACCCGTTTAATATTATAAACAAATTAAGTGAATCATGTTGGTTCATATAGAACCCATGTAACCTACTTAATACTATAAAGAGATTAAATTGATCATGTTGACCTATGTATGACCCACTTAATCTACTTACAATATTTTTAAATTTTAACCTATTTAACTACAATCATGTTTAAAAATAAATTTTTACATATAAATGCATAATTTTTTAAAATTTATAACTAAAATGAAAATGTAATACCATAGTAAGCTTTAAATAGATTTTAATTGGAGTATTTATATCTAACATTAAAATTATCTCTTTACTCTTAAATGAACAGGTCACTCGTTTAACTCGATATCAATTCGTGACACTACACATTTATATTCGTGTCATAAATGAATAACTCGTTTATGACACAAACTCATTTAACATCAACCTTAATCCATTTATTTCGCGCATTAGGTGAATCAGTCGCATGTCATGACTCATTTTGACACATCTATGATCTACATAAAAAAATGCACATGCACTACTAATGTAGCTTTCGATAATCATAATAATTCTGAGAATTTAACTAATTATATTGAAATAAGAAATTAAATATTTATTTATTTTATATTTATAATTTATTATAAATGATTATTTATTTATTTGAAATATTAATGTATTATACTCATTTAATGCAATGTGTTTTAAGCATGTGGATGTCGTATCGCATACATTCCTCTCAGATCTCGTGTTCTATATCTGTACAACTTAACTTTTGATATATGAAACTATTTTTTATCCCAAGATAATCAATCAAGATTTTTTTTTATTACTAAGAAAAAATGAGTTTTTTTTTATTTTTTATCTTTTTTTTATTAATGAATGATAAAAAAATATAAGTTTATTTTTTTATTTCTGATATATGAGACTTCAACCAGGATTTTTTTATTACAAAAAAATGATTTTTTAATATTTTTTTATTAATGAATGATTAGAAAAAACAAGCAGAAATTAATTTTTTTTTCAGAAAAAAACTTATATTACTTATTTTTTCAATATAAAAGTAAAATAAAATTAATAGAGGAAAGGAAATGTATAGAGTAAAGAATTAGTAT
This sequence comes from Jatropha podagrica, assembly GCA_947857235.1. NCBI lineage: Eukaryota > Viridiplantae > Streptophyta > Magnoliopsida > Malpighiales > Euphorbiaceae > Jatropha > Jatropha podagrica. The sequence continues at coordinate 65,159 of CANUEP010193786.1, read as the reverse complement.
TAGAAGTCAGTTATTTCAGTGAGTATTTTTTGTCAAAATGTAACTCTAAATGGTAGGAATAATTTATTGAATTAAAAAACTCATAAACAGGAAAATAAAAAGAAAAATTATACTTTGATCAATTTGTTGAATACTAACATTATTTTGAACTAAATATAAGAAAAAATAAGAAGGAAATAAATTTCTTTTCGAAAAAACTTATACTACTTATTTTTTTGAATATAAAAAAATAAAATTAATTTTTCTCTATAAATTTATTTTTATAATCTTTTATTTTCCTTCAAATTTGAAGAGAAAATTGTGAAATTTTTTTCCTTATATTTATTATTTATTTCTTATTTTTGAATACAATAGTTTTTATTTATTAATATAAATTTGATTTTCTCTTTTTTTCTATATACGATTTTATCTGAAAATATAAGGCAATTTATCTTTTTAAATATATATATATATATATATATGCTAAATAATTATTTTCTTTATACTTTTCTGCTTATATATATATAATACATAATATTTTAATCCTTTTTTTGTTTTAAACCTACTTTATATTTTGATGGAAGGGAAAAGAACTTGTAAATAGCACTGTAGCAGTGTGATTCTTCTGATTCAATTGAAAATAAATAAATACTAATATTCGAAATAACAAGAAAAACCTTGGAAAAAGGCAGAAGGAATCGCATATTGCCGACGACGCCGAAGATGCCGTGGATAGATTCGCAACGTCAGCCCTATCAACTAAAGCACGCGCTACTTAGCACGTGACGAACTGGAGGATTCTGGAAGCTTACGGGAGAGACTCAGACTAGGCACGTATTGAGTACTGTTGTTTTGGTTACATACATGCTTACAAACAACCCCAAACTTATTACAGTATCGCCAAAGAGTTGTCCAACACGTGAGTTTGCACGTGCCACAAATTACCTTAATAGTTTTGAGCGTGTCTTGTTTTTCTAAACTGATTAAGTGAATAAATAAATAAATAAATATGAGAAAATGCTTAATTGGAAGAATGAGTCAAAACTCAACTCTCACCGGTCAGTAGTCATGAGTTGGACATCATTATTTTGGAAATTCGAGCTCAGTGGTCAACAATAATCAAAATTATATCTTTTCCTTTTCTGGTTTATTACATGCCCTATGTACATAATTTCCCTTTTTCATTAACAATTCTCAATTTGAAGACTCTCAAACCCAATAAGAAAAGACAAATCAAATCAACTTAATTGGCATCAAAATAATACTTGTGTCAATTATAATCTAAAGAAATAATTTTTTAAAACAGAAAAATATTATAATTTTTTTAATATAATTACATTATAAATTCAATTATATTATATTTTATTGTCACGCATTAAAGACTACATAATAAAAAATTTATTAATCACTAACTTCAAAATTTAATAAAATAATAGCTTATTACATGTGGAAGGGATGACCCCTAACTTCAAAATTTCTTTTTCATTTTTTCTTTTCCATTTATATTAGTATACATTTCAACTGCATACACTGTCCGAAGTGAGAATAAACCTAACATTGTGTAGCTTCCTTCTATGTAGGCCATGCAATCTCAAATGATCTGTGTTGTGTTCGATTACACAATTATTTTCTTTAGGAATCTTTCATTTAAATTTTTTTTTTAAAATTGTATTCACATCAATATATATATATATAAAGTAAGTATTTTTTTCCTAAGAAGTTGACGTGTGACATTTTATAAATGTATTTTTTTCTTACTCTTACCACATAAGATTTTTTGTGATGGCACATAAGATTATAATGCCATATAGGACTCTTAAATTTTAATGGTGTCCATAGAATTTAATTATTAGTTATATTATTATAATATAAATATTGATATTAATTATCATTCAATTATCATAATTAATATATATTAGTAAATGATTATAATTATTATAATGTTGTAACCTATCTTTCTCAATTAAAATTACATAATATTAGTCTTAATTGTCATTCAATTATCATATTAATATATATTAAATAATTATAAATTATAACCTATTTTTAATTAAAAATTATCTTAATTTTGATATTGATTATCATATTAATTTATATATTATAACTTATTTTTTAAATTAATATTGTTATAATATTCACATTGAATATCATTATAATTAATTACAGTTATCATTTATTATTATGAACGAAAATATTATATTTAAAAGAATGATAGAAAAGATTAATAGTGAAAATATTTATTAATAGTTTTTCAATAATGAATATCCAAACATTTCAATATTTATTTGTTTTAAAATTGCAATATATAGTTTTTTTATTAATTTTAATGATAATATATTAAATTATTATTAATTATTTATTATTAGACTATAAATAGAGAGAGCTATTTGAGGTTCGGTAAAATCAATTTTTTTTATATAATTTCAATAATTGGTATATAATTTTTTTAGATATTGATATATTTTTCCTCTTATGATTTCTATTACTCTATCAAATTAGAAAAAATTTAATAAATCATAATATATATGAAACTATTATTAAGAATAATCTATATATATATACACGCACATCTATAATTAAATTTCTATTATATATTTATTTTATTATTTTTAATATCGTCTAATTAATTAAAAAATAAATTAAAATCAATAATTTTTAGTATATATTTCTTTTAATTTTAATTTTATTACATATATTAATTTTTATATAATTAGTCTAATGTTTTGAATTTGAAATAAATATTTTTTAATTTAAACAATTTTTAGAAAAATTAACTAATATAAAATTAAAAATAAGTTAAATTATAAATTTTTTCTTAATTCAATTTTATATTTTAAAATATATCACAATATTTCTAAAATTATAAATAAAAATATTTACTATGTATAGCACAGGCATGTTGCTAGTACAAACTATGGATTGAATGGAACCTATTAAAAATAGTAACTTTTTTAAATAAAAATTGAAATGAATTAATTAGAATCAAATTGATCATATTCAGTTTGATTTTTTTTAGTTTTTGACTAATTTTAGGCTTAATTCATTTGGATAGAATTTTAATTTTCAGTATTACATAATGGAAATCGAATTGCACGAAATCAAAAAAATCCTCAATTTCTATTAAAATAAAATCAAATGAAATGGAACCAGATTGATGACCTGTTAGTCAAGTAAAAATGTTACATTATTATTTATTAAATCATTATGAATTATTTCTGATGACATGGTAGATTTTTAATATTTTTAATTATGATAAACATATATTAAATATTACAAATACATTTTGATCCTAACCCAAATAAAATTTATATATTTTTAAATCTATAAATTTGTCTTCTCATTACTAAAAGAAACTAAAAGCCTCTCTCTGTCTTCTCTTCCCTATCAACACCCTTCAACGATGATGGCAATTCTAACTACATAAGATGTTTCCTTAACCATTGCCTACATCGTCGCTTGCACCTAAAATGAGGACGCATCGGAAGCAAAACTTAGATGTAATTGCTTTATCACCATTATCTACTCTATCACCACCACCTGATCTATCACCACTATCACTATTTTATCACTATTACCTAAACCATGATCACTATAACTCTTCCGCCATTATTACTTCACCATCGCACTACCACCGCTGCCTCCACTGCTTTATAGTTGTCACCTCAACCGCCACCATCACCATCACTGCTCTATTATTACCACCTGAACCACTGTTCCCCCAACACCATCGCCATTGCTCTATCACCACCACCTCAATAATCACAACCACCATCGCTTCACCATTCTATTATTACCATCACAACAACCACCGCCACATAATAAAATTATATTTTAGTATTTACATGCAACACTTAATAAAACTCATATTTTATGCTTTTATTTTATGATAAAAATGGGAAGAATAGAATGAAAAAATATTAAAAATATTAAAATGCCCACAATTTTATATAATAGTTTAATTTATTCTATGAAAATATATAAAAAAATTAATTTCTAATGACGTTAACTTTTATATTGTTATATATATTTATTTATTTTTCAGGTCACTTTCTTTTAATTTTTTTAGTTCAAATAAATTTATAAATCTAAATGATCTTTTATAGCTTAATATAACAAATAATTTTTTGTTTAAATATTTCATTTATATTAATAATGATATAGTGGTGGTAACGGCATCGTATTTAAGGTAGTGATGACGGTGGAGTGGTGGTGGAGGTAGAGTGATGGTGGTGGTATTACTAATTAAATTAAATATTTTCAAACAAATATAAAAAAGAATGGTGATTGCATTTTATAATTTTTCTTAGTTATATTATCAAATATAATAATGAAATCTTGATTATATTATATTACATTGCATTTTTCATTATATTATATTTTTAATTGCATTACATCAAAATATATTATATAATCAATTTACTCAATAATTTATTATAATTTAGATAAATTTAATAATTTTTTTAATAAACATGAAATTTCAAATGTGATGAATATTATAAAATAAGTAATATTATTTTTCACATTTGGCTTTAAAATTGGACAATTTAATATTTTTAAATAATATATTAGAATTTTGAGTATAGAAATAATGAGATCCAAAGACTAAAAAATCAATAGGCCCAATTTTTTAGCCGATTCGTTGGGTTGGTTTTTAGCCAATTTGATTCATTGGTTAGTTAGTTTTTATCTAATTTTTACCGATTATATCAATTTTAAAAACTATCCATTTTCTTATATAATCCAAATCAAACCACAATCTAATTCTTAATTAAACAGATTAGTCCAATCCGATTTTCAGAGCATATGTTAAGCCAGCGAATAAAATTAAATAAATAGGACAAATGATATATTTCATATTTAATTATTAATGTTTGATTATAATTATTATCTGTCAATATTAGTAAATACATTGATTTATTAGTAAATTAGTAAATTAAACTAAATCTAATATATAAATCTGATTTGATTTATTTGATTCAATTTAATGGCTTTAGGACGGTTTAAGGCAAGGAAAACTAAATTTCAAATAATTTTTTTAAATAATAAGGTGCCGTTTATTTTTTTATTAAATTTTTTGTTTTTTTTAAATGAATAAAAATTATTTGTTTAAACTTGTTTAATTTTTTTTCTTTGTTTTTCTATTTTGAAAATAAAAAATAAATTTTATGAAAACATGAATAGTGGTTTACAAAATTATTTTTTTAATTCTATATTTCTCATTTTTTTTTCATTTTTATGAATTTTATTCTCATAAATTATTGTTGTTGTTATTAGTACTGTTATTTTCTCTATTTATATAAATCTAATGTCATTTATTTATCCAAAATATACAAAGCACATATTTTTATCTTTATTCAAATTCTCAGCTTTTTTTTTTCTATCTCTTCTCTATTTAGTATTACTTTTATATTTATTATTATTTTCTCTATCTGTGTTAATATTATTTATTTATTATAATATTTGAGTACTATGTCTTTATTCAACATAATAATTTATTCAATATAATAATCAATATTTATTGTAATATTGAAATTTTAACATTAAATTGGAAAATATTTTTTTTTTATTTCATTTGAAACTTTCAACTTTTAGAAAATTTATTATTAATTAAAATTTTTAATAATTTAATAAGAGAGAAATTTGATAATTGGAAGAATTTTTCATATTTTGAATAAAAAATAAGAAAAATAAAATTTAAAAAATAATTAAATTAAAAATTGTTTTATGTTTTTAATAAATAAAAAATTCAAAACAAATAACTACAATAAACGGCCCTAAATATACTACTTTTGAATATTGAAATAGATAAAAAAAGGAAAATTAAAAAAAAAACCAAAACAAACATTAAAATATTATATTCTTCAAATATATTAAAAACATTAATTATATGAAAAATTTCTAAGGCATCATTGTTTTGTAACCTTCTTAAAGTTAACATTTGACCTTATGCTTTGTTTGGATGAATATAAAATATGGGTGAAAGTGTCAAGGAGAGTGTAAAACAAATCTATTTTACATCATTATAATCTAATTTTTACTCCATTTTAAAAGAAAAATAAAAAGTGTCATTTTACACTCTTATTTTGCTTACACCCTTATTTTACTTTCTCTCTCCTCAGGAACATAGCATTAATCTCCCTATTTCTACTAAAACAAATAAAAACATGAATTACTTTAAATTAATTTTTATATCAAATATAAAATTAGAATGAAGATAACTGAATTACCTATAATTACATTGGATTATAAATACTTTTCAACTAAATTTGTGTCTAAAAGAGTATAAAAAAAATTATAGTTTTAGGTACCGTTTGGAACAAATAAATCATAATTATAAATGAATTTTAAGTGAAATTTATTTGTAAATGAATTTGTCATATTTGATATGCTATAATTTAAAATAGGAATTCAATTAAATTTCATAAAATTATATTTTGAACAATTTTTAAATGAAAAGTTATTTATTTATTTATTTTTAAAATAACTTTGACATAATAATTTAATAAAAATATTAATATAAATAAATCACTCATTATTCCACCATAATTAATAATTAAATTTTAAAATTTAAAATTTTAAGTTCTTATAAATATTTAAATTTTATTTTTATTAATAGATTAAAATATATAGTCATAGTCATATAAAATAGCAATTTCGTACTTTTTTAAAAAAAATATTAGAAAAAAAATAAATAGGAGGATTTTAGTCAATAATATTTGAGGTGAGGTAGTTAAAATAAATGTTAAAGAGTTAATACGTGGAATTCATTTATAAATTCAACGATGTTATTAGAATTTGAATAAAATTAATTCAATTTAATAAAATTCAATTTATATAATTTAAATATATATTTTTTCTATTTCAACTATAGAATTTTAAATTTTTAAATGAATTTTTTAAAATTTTGTGGAATTTATTTGTTTCAAATGTTTATATATAAAGATTTGATAACAAGAAATTCCATTTGAAAAACTTCAAAATTTAAAGCAAATCCAAGGCAAAATACGTTATCATCACAAAAAATGTAACAACTTAGTTCTTTCCGCGCGTGACTTCACGCTATGTGCTCCCGTAAATATCTGCCCAAACCATGGGTATTTCCGGTAATAAAAGAGTAAATGAAAGCATAAGCGGGCCAAAGCGAAAAAACAGAAAAAGCAAAAGTTTGATTGTTGAAATAAAAAATAAAAAAAAAAAGAGAAGAAAGAAAGCAGAAAGAAATAAATTACTACCATTAAAACACAAATTATTTATATCGTAATATTATATTTTTTTCATTTTTTTAATAGCGGACGCGAAGAGAACATTGCATTGTGGTTTAATATCGCCGTTGAGATACGGAAGCCAATCTCTCTCTCTCGAGGCTCTCTTTTGTCCCTTATCGGCTTCGTGTTCTTACTTCATTTTTCTTCTATTCTCTCCTCTTACAGATTTCTTTCGTTTTCCTTCAAGCCAAGCAACGCCGAGAAAAAGAGCGGAGGTAATTGACTTATACAGAGGGAATATTAGAGGAAGGCCGTCTTGTATGAAGAGAAAATCTCTAGAAGGGAATCAATTTCCTTTATTAGCGCAGTTAATATTCTTCGATCTGGTTTTTTGACCCTATTTCAGACTTCAACTGGGAATTCTTTGTCTTTTTGCATATTACATGTCTGTTACATACGGTTCTTCTGCAGCCTAAGTTTTTCGGTGATTTCTCGGTAGTAGCTAAGAATTGTGCTTTCTTTGTTAGTTCTGTTGAAGCCTTAGATTTCGTACTGTGGATTTTGAGCGGCGGCAAGTGTGGATGTTATTTCATCTGTTTGGGGTTTTGGATTTGGTGAGGTGCAGGTTTATAAGGAGTTTTTGTAGCGGTGTTTGCTTCATGTCTGATAGTTAGGCAGGAAGGCACATAAATAGATAGATTAGGTTTAGGGTTTTTGTTTTGGTTTTGATGCCGCCGGAGCGATTGCCGTGGGATCGGAAAGAATTCTTTAAGGACAGGAAACCTGATAGGTCCACGCCCCGATGGAGGGAATCGTCCTCAAGTCATTATGGATCGTCTCGTGATTTTTCTCGCTGGGGTGGATCCAACGAGTTTCGAAGGCCTCCTGGTTAGTTACTTATTTTAGTATTTTCGTTTATTTCTTCTTGGCTTTAACTTTCCATAGCTCAGTTCAGTTTTTTAGTTGGTTCCTTCAAGTGGGAATTTTGAGGCAAATGAAAGAAATTTTATTGGGGATTTTTATTTTGATTGCTGCTGTCCACAAAGTTGCAATCTCTGGTTTATCTACACTTTTTGGGATATGTTAATGAGTGGGATTTACAGTAACTTGTGGTCATATTATCTTCTCTAGAATGGTCTGATTTTTCTGGAATAGATCTGATTGGCCTCGTTTGGTTTATCGTTTTATGATTACTCTGTAGATCTGGAACTTATTTGCTGTGTGAATTTATTTAATTAATTTTTTATTTCCATTTTGAAGTTAAAAATATTTTTGAGAATATATCCTTTGCTTGTGTTAATTATATGTAATTTTCCCGTTTTTGTTTAAATATTATTTGAAGGTCATGGTAAGCAGGGTGGCTGGCACCTGTTTGCTGAAGAATCTGGCCGTGGTTATGCACCCTTCCGTTCAAATGATAGGATATTGGAAGACAAGAACTACAGGCCATCGGTTTCACGCGGAGATGGTAAATATGGTAGGAATAGTAGGGACAATAGGGGATCTTTTAGTAGCCAAAGGGATTGGAAAGCTCATTCATGGGAAATGAGCAATGGGTCTCCAAGCACGCCAGGGAGACTGCATGATGCGGCTAATGATCAGAGATCACTAGATGATATGCTAACGTATCCACCCTCACATTCTCGTTCTGAATTGGGGAACAGGTGGGATCAGCTTCATCCAAAAGATCAGCATGATAATATCAAGGCGGTTGGTGTCAGTGTGGTGACCACAGGCCAGAGAGGTGATAGGGAGAGCTCACTAGATTGGAAGCCTCTTAAATGGGACCGCTCTGGAAGCTTGTCTTCTAGGGGATCTGGTTTTAGCCATTCAAGTAGCTCAAAGAGCATTGGAGGTGGAGATTCTAGCGAAGGAAAGGCTGACATGCAGCTTAAGAGTGCATCCATAGTCCAGTCTCCTTCTGGAGATGCTGCTGCCTGTGTTACTTCGGCTCCATCTGAAGATATGAGTGCTAGGAAGAAGCCACGCCTTAACTGGGGTGAGGGATTGGCAAAGTACGAGAAGAAGAAAGTTGAAGGTCCTGAGATGAATGTAATCAAAGATGAACCTGTTACTTATTGTAGCAACATAGAGCCCATCCATTCACAGAGTTCAAACTTGGTAGACAAGAGTCCCAGAGTTTTGGGATTATCTGATTGTGCATCACCTGCAACTCCATCTTCTGTTGCTTGTTCTTCACCAGGTAATTAACAATCTTCTTGTAACTTGATAGGTAATTTGCAATTAATTCAGCATTTTCCTTTCTTGCGCTTTTGGTACTTCTTATGAAACTTTGACCTCATTTTGGTCGTCAAGAATTTAATTACCTGCCAGTATTTATTGTCTGTATTGATTGTCAACCCATGCATGGTGTATTTCTGAATATCTCCATGTTTAGAACTGATGATTGAAGCTATGTCAAGGGGACCATTGATGAACCAACCCAACTTAAAAATTTAATTGTGATCAGTGGAAATTATGCAATGTTTGTGTCAAAAAGGTGAATGCGTAACTAGCTGAAGTTGTTGAGTCTGGCATTCATTTGTTCTTAAATAAAAAGAATGTTCTGTCTTTACTATTTTTTTCTTCTTGAAGTGTCTTTTTGATAATACAAATTATTTAATGTGGAAAAAAATGTGGCCGATACCAACTCCATTGGCCAGGGGCAAAATATTCATTTTATTTTATTTCTTATGTAAAGCTGCCTATGTTTGGATGTGTCAATGTGATGTAATATTTGTTCTCCGTGTAATGTGTTTTGTTTGGTTACAGATCATGTTAACTCTTTTTTCTCAGTCCACGAAAATGATTTTGTGTTGATACCTATTTGTTGCAGGTGTGGAGGAGAAAACACTTGGCAAGGGAGTAAATGTTGATAATGATGTTGGTAATTTATGTGGTTCACCCAGCATTGGGTCACGAACCCTCAATGAAGGCCTCTCTTTTAACTTAGAGGTTTTGGATGCTACTTCAATATCTAATTTGGGAGCTTCGCTTGTTGAGCTGCTTCAATCTGATGATTCTAGCTTAGTGGACTCAAGTTTCGTGAGGTCAACTTTGATAAATAAGTTGCACATGTTGAAGGGTCACATTTCAAAGGCTTTGGAGGTGACTGAATCTGAAATAGACTCACTTGAAAGTGAACTGAAGTTGCTGAAATTTGAACCTGGATGCATGTATCCTGGTCCAGCAGCATCGGGCTTTTTCCGAGCTGTGAATGATGCAAAACTTTGCAGTGAACAGGGGGCTGTTTCCAGTGATATCCCTCGATCTACTCCATTGCATGTTATGGCCTCTGGGTCTGGACAAGTGGAAAATAGTTCCCTGTATGATGGTGTCCAGGAAGAAGTTAATGTTGCTATTAAGGATGATGATGTTGATAGTCCTGAAACTGCCACATCAAAATTCGTTGAACCAGTGTCAGTGGTGAAGATGGTTTCTTCATCTGATATGGTGAAATCAGATGATTGTTTGGGGGATATAGGTGTCCTTCAGATTCAGACCATGGCATTGATACCCTGTGTGCCTTACACAAATGAGGAGGATAATAATTGTGCTGCTTGTGGGGATGTTAGTATGCTTATAGAAAGTAAAGATGTTGCGCCTTTTCCAAGTGATGTGAGTTTTGCTGAAGATAATTTATGTAGCCTAATATTGGCTGCCAATAAAGAATCTGCTAACAGGGCTTCTGAAGAATTGTCTACTTTATTGCCTAGGGGTCAATGTAAGGTTGATGTTTCAGAAGTTTCAAATGCTGCTTTGTGGAAGACTGATGCATTAGTTAAAGAAAAATTTGCTATGAGGAAGCGGTATTTAAGATTTAAGGAGAGAGTTGTAACTCTTAAGTTTAAAGCCTTTCAGCACCTGTGGAAGGAAGATATGCGCTTGCTTTCAGTAAGGAAATACCGTGCAAAGTCTCAGAAGAAATATGAGTTAAGCTTGAGGACGACACACAGTGGGTGTCATAAAAATCGTTCTTCAATTCGCTTTCGATTCTCTTCTCCCGGTAAGAATTCTCAATACACTTTTATTTGAAATGGCAATGGCATTTACTGCTTAAGCTTGTCATTGAATATTGAATATTGGGTAATGTGAAAATGTGCTTGATTATATGACAAACCTTGAAGTATGCTATCGGTTTATATTATTCAGTTTGGCACAAATGAGCAATGAAGTCCACCTTTCTCTTATCATCAGGATTGCTTTAATTCTTCCTCATTCCAATTTATAGGATGTATTATTTTTTTATTTGAGTTATTGATTTTTCACTTTAGGTTCATTTTTTTGTACTAATTTGGTAGAAGTATGTGCAAATGTTTACAAGTGGTCTTGAAAGGTAGTAAATTGGAAAGGAATATCGGATTCTATTATTTAATATGTGCAATATGTTTGTGTTTTATTTTTATCTTCCCTTTTTGGTGCTCATTGCTGTTCTTCAAGAGTACATATTATTGAGAATGATTTAGCAAGTTATTGGACCCTATTGAACTTTCTGTTTGATCAGCGAGTCTTTTTTAATCATGGATATTGTTATACAGTTCATTTTACCCTTGGGCTATTTTTATCCCATGGAAGGAGGCTTTTGTTCGCACATTGGTATCCTTTCTGTGTCACTAGTTAGATTCCCTTGAAAATTTTATCTAGAAGATGAGCTATATGTTGGGATTTTGTTCAACATGCATCTCAAGTTAGTCTTGTCATTGGAGCTAGTTCTTGAATTCCTTTCTGCTGTGATGGAATGCCAAGTGCATGATTGCAGTGCTGGAGCTCATTGCACGGGGCCCAGCGAATCATATATTGAACAATTTGGCTGATTCATATTACTTTATCATACATTTTTGTGAAAGTTAATTTATCTAAGGATGGTTTCCAGAAGTTTATTGTACACGTTGACACTCCGCATAAGATTTATAAGCTTTGCAAGAGGACTCAAGTAATTTGCGTTCTTCATCGGCACCTACTATTCTGAAAAGGATCAGTGAAAGTTTTTAATGAAAGATTCTCTTGCAAATTCTTTTGAAGTATCCTCAGATGCATTGTGGTGGTTGAACCATGAAACCACGTATTTGTGTATTTATAACCATTTATCTGGACATGCCTGGTTTTGCACTGGATCTTTGCTGGACATCAGAGGACTTGCATGCTGAACATGTTTTTGTCAAGATTTGCTGTCAAGATATTTGTACATGAAAGAATATATTTGTGGCAATTGTATTTGATACGTCAATGCTCTTTTAGGTTATAAAATTTTGGAACCATTTGCCTCCTAGCATACTATGCACTTTTTGGAAGTTGCCTTTGTACAGTATTGTGCACATTTTAGGAGGTGTTGTATGCTACTATGGTCATTTTTGTTCCCTAGGTTGGTTTGATGCGAAATATTTTGATGCTACAATATTTGGGACATGTTCAGATGGCACAGTTCTGGTTCATTGCCTTTTATTACGGCATGTTGCGCATATTATGTGTCAATTGACTATATCAACAATAGATTCCTGTCAAGTTGGATGTGCTTAGTTGCCCATTTCATCAATTTAGGGATTGGCCGAGTTATTCAGTGTCGCAGGAAATTAAGTGTTGAGGAAGGATTAGAAGTTAGCAGTGGAATAGAAAGGGCAGTGGGTTGGGGCTTTATGCTTCAGTGTGATTATTGTTGTACCTCACATGCTTGATAAGGTTTCCTCACAGTGATTTAAGGTGAATGTGACGTTGAATATGATTACTCCTTGGGTTTGGTAATGTAAGCTCTAAACTTGAAGTGAGTTGGCAACTTCGGTAGCTGCTCATTTGTGGTTATTTATGGCGAAAGATTGTTCCAGTTATGCAAATTCTTTTTTAAAGTAAAAACCTTCCTTGTTAGCTTCTGGCTGCTGGGTTTCTGAGTAGATAATGAGTTATGATGCTATTCTTATTTGTTGAGAATGATTGGTAGTTGATGATCTCTCTTATTTGAGTTGTAACTTCTGATATCTATCAATTTTTTATAGTTTTTGAAATTTTTTTTGCAGTTGGAAATTTGAGTTTGGTACCGACAACAGAGATGCTTAACTTCACGAGCAAGCTGCTGTCAGTTCCTCAGAACAAGCTTTACAGGAATGCTTTGAAAATGCCAGCATTAATTTTGGACAAAAAAGAAAGGATGGTTTCACGGTTTGTCTCCAGTAATGGATTAGTTGAAGATCCCTGTGCTGTTGAGAAGGAAAGAGCTATGATCAATCCCTGGACCTTAGAAGAGAGGGAAATTTTCATTTCTAAGCTAGCCACTATTGGCAAGGATTTCAGAAAAATTGCTTCTTTTCTTGATCATAAGACAACTGCAGATTGTGTTGAATTCTATTATAAAAATCACAAATCTGATTGTTTTGAGAAAACAAAAAAGAGTAAGAAGGTGAAGTCTTCTACTAACTACTTAATGTCATCGGGCAAGAATTGGAATCGGGAAATGAATGCTGCCTCGCTTGATATTCTGGGTGCAGCTTCAGTAATAGCAGCTGATGCTGACAATTCTATGGGAAATCGACAAATGTGCTCTGGTAGAATCTATTACAGAGGCTACTGTGATTCCAAAACACCACATGGTAATGATGGTAATTTAGATCGGTCAAGCAATTTTGATGTTCTTGAGAATGAAAGAGAAACTGCTGCTGCTGATGTATTAGCAGGTATTTGTGGTTCAATGTCCTCAGAGGCAATGAGTTCTTGTATCACTACTTCTGTTGATCCTGGGGAGGCTTGTCGGGAGTGGAAGTCACAGAAGGTAGATTCGGTCAAAAAACGACATTCCGCATCTGATGTTACACAGAATGTTGATGAAGAGACTTGCTCAGATGAGAGTTGTGGGGAAATGGATCCTGCTGACTGGACAGATGAGGAGAAGTGGATCTTCATACGGGCTGTTTCATCTTACGGCAAGGATTTTGCTATGATCTCACGATGTGTCAGGACGAGGTCTAGGGACCAATGTAAGGTGTTCTTTAGCAAGGCACGTAAGTGCCTTGGACTGGATTCGATACATCCAGCACCTGGAAACCTAGGAACACCGGTGAGTGATGATGCTAATGGAGGTGGAAGTGACACGGAAGATGGTTGTGCTCTTGAGAATGGTTCAGTTATCTGCAGTGATAAGTTGGGCTCCAAGACAGATGAGGATTTGCCATTGCCTATCATGGATGCAAAACATGAGAAATTGAATGCTGCAGAAAGGGAAAATGTGACTGCTGACTTAAATAAACCGAAGGAGAGCAATGTTGCTAGATCATTAGAAGAGAATGACTCTAAGGATGAAATATCATTTCTTTCTGATGCTTGCAAGATGGGGGACAAATCTGATCTAGCTTTTGACATTGATACCCACCAATCTGAGGTTGGGCAGGCTCAGGAAATTTCAAATGAATCAGTTAATTCAGAAGCCAAGAGAGATAAACTGATTGAACACAACACTTCTGTTGGAGAACCAATGTATGTAGATGCAGCTGATCCTGGCCCATCAAATCCAGTTTCTGGTATTGAACTTAAAGCTATTGCTGAGGTTGCTGCTAATGGAAGTGCAAATCATTCCGAGCAGAAAGAGGTTTTGTTGCCTGAACATAGTTTGAACAGCGGAAGTGGCTTGATGCAAGGTTCCAATGCTACCAGAGATGCATCCTGCTTGCCTTTGGATATGGGCTCTAGTTCAAACTTCAGTGTAAATGTGAACATGCATCATGTGTCTGGGGAGTTTGATACTGTGGATGAGTCTCCTAGTGCCTCCTTGCCACAGGAAAATAATCTTGCTTCTGGTGCTCCTGTGTTACAAGACACTGTTTCCATTCAATGTGAGAGAATGCATACCCATGAGAATAGAGATGAGCAGGGTAAAGAATCAGGTAGTGGTGATGATCATTTACAGCATCTGCCAGGGAAATCCTTAGTGAACTGTAGTGAGTCCTTGCAGATTCTGAGGGGCTATCCACTGCAAATTCCAACAAAGAAAGAGATGAATGGAGATATTTCTTGTGGACCTCTTTCTGAAGTTCAAAAAAGCTTTTCGACCTCAGATTATTATCTTCAAAAATGCAACAGCAGTTCAAAGATTCAGTCCTCATTGCCTGAGCTTCCACTACTCTCCAAGCATGCCGAACACGGCAATGATAATTCAAGAGACCATTCCCGGAGTTTTTCAGATACAGAAAAGCCAAGCAGGAATGGTGATGTTAAACTGTTTGGCAAAATTCTGAGTAACCCGTCATCTTTGCAGAAGATGAGTCCTAGCTTACATGATAACGTGGAACATGGCCCTAAGGCAAGTAGCAAGTCATCAACTTTGAAATTCACTGGTCATCAAACTACAGATGGAAGCAGTAATATTTTAAAGTTTGATCGTAATAATTATCTTGGCCTTGAGAATGTTCCTGTTAAGAGTTATGGCTTTTGGGATGGTAACAAGATACAAACTGGGTTTTCATCTTTACCCGAGTATTTTTTAGCCAAGTATCCTGCAGCATTTAGTAATTATCATGTTTCCTCGTCCAAAATGGAGCAGCAGGCTTTGCAGGCTGCTGTGAAGTCCAATGACCGAAATTTGAATGGTGTATCAGTTTTGCCTCCAAGGGAAATGAGTGGTAGCAATGGAGTTGTGGATTATCAGATGTACAAGAGTCATGACAACAGTAAAGTGCCGCCATTTTCTGTAGATATGAAGCAGCGGCAGGATATATTCTCGGAGATGCAAAGGAGAAATGGGTTTGAAGCAATCTCGAGTTTACAGCAGCAAGGAAGGGCAGTGGTAGGAATGAATGTTGTAGGAAGAGCGGGAATTCTCGTTGGTGGATCCTGTACTGGTGTCTCAGATCCTGTTGCAGCCCTCAAAATGCACTATGCTAAAACCGAACAGTTCAGTGGGCAAAATGGGGCTGCATTCATTAGAGAGGAGGAATCTTGGAGAAGTAAGGGTGATATAGGCAGGTAGTAGGTGTGGTGAGAGGGCTTTCTTTCTCTTTCTTTCTTTATTGAAGCAAGTCCTCAACGGCAAATATCTTCTTTTGCCGAGCCCTGTATAATAGTTTTTGTATTGTTTCAATGGAATGATAGAGCAGTTGACAGTTCTCAGATCGTCTTTTTGGTAAAAAAGAAAAAAAAAAAGTTTAATTTAGGAGCTTGTAATATCGCAGCAGCAGCCGCAGCAGCAGCTTTGTATTTGTTGTATTTGGTGGAAATACAGAAATAATCTGTGAAAATTGAGAGGGGCAATGCCAGCGCCCCTCCGTCATTTGACCATTTAGAGGATTGACCATCATCTATACACTAATTTTTAGATTCTGCTCTCATCTTAGGTTTCTTGGTGTAGCTACTTTTGTATTAGAGATAGACAAATGCTATTTTCTGCTGAAACTTGGAAGTCAATGGATTTATTGAAGTGCCAATATATTTTATTTTTTTCGTCCTTTATCTTAAGACTTCAAATAAAAAGAATGTATAATAAAATTCTTGAAATCAATGCGGCTTTCAACAGCTGTTATTGCTAGTTGATTGTTGATGGGTACCGCTTACAAAAAATCCATTTCCTTTGGTCAAAACTAACATGCCGTTTGCTTTTATTGCTCGCTTCAGATATATCATTTTTGTCTTTGTCCAACCTACCACACGAGCGAGCATTTGTCAACAATAATCAGGTTAAGTCACCCATTTTCCAAACAAACTCTGAATGAATACAAATAATATCACATGAGATGAGGTACAAAAATAATGGTATTTGTCATACCAGACAATTACAAGTAGTAGCAAACTGTTTCCACATTCAAGTCGACCTATCTAGCTATTCCAATTTCCCGCTTCCGCCCTTGTTTGTAGGTTTGATGGAAGAGGTGCTGTTATTTTGATTACCTACAATCAACAACAGTAAGTAAATCAATCCATATATATATACATATATATCTATATGTATATATAATTGAAAGCTCTCTCTCTCTCTTATTCTTCTTCTATTTTATGAATATTTACCTTAAAATGAACATGTCTAATGTGTATATAAAACCAATACCTTCTCCTAAAAGTCATGTCCATGCTTCTTAGGATAAAGCACAGGAGTAATTTTTTTTCAAGGATGTATAGTAAAGAAGGTTTAACATGGAAAAAAGGCCTACCTCATTTGTTGTTGGGTGCAAGAGGGACAATTGATGTGCATGCAAATAATAGCCACAATCTCCAGGAACAGGTTTTGTAGGCCTCTGATACCCTCTACACAAAGTTCAAAACAAGCACTGGTATGTATTACTAGGGCCAATAGAGAAACAAGACGAAAGAAAAAAAAATATATTAGTCAAGAGAAACAAGAAATTGTTTATGTAATAATACTAGTATTTCGATACCCGTCTTGGGCGAAACTTTCATCCACGACTTCAGAATCGAAGCATTTAGGTTGCCCACCAACATCATAAAGAGGATCACCTGATAAATAATTAAATATAAAACAATAATTAAATGAATGATGTTAACTTGTGATAACTCAAAAACATAATTCAAATTAAGTACATTACAAACTAAACATTTCATAAACAGCAAAGCAAGGCTCCTCAGATTTTATTGGAGCACGACATGCAAGAATGCTAGTGAAAAATAGTTTGCTGGGTACTTTACTGATATACATAAAAATATGACAAAATAGATCCAAGTTAAAAAAACTAAACTTTCATTATTAGTAGGGATCAGCTGCATAAAAATGGCATTTAATCTAAGACTAGAAAAGATCTTATTAACAATAAAATAATAAATATGGTGTTTTTTCAGGGTTTATTCGGGCTTTCTGGACTTTGTTAGAAGTGGATCTCATAAAGTTGACAGGAGTGTTCCTTTTCCCTCCATTTCACCTAGACAGGGCCTTGCGAGAGACACGAAATACCACATTAAACAACTTAACATTAGGTTGGCAGCCATAAATTATTTTATCCATCATTAAAAAAATCTCATGAATCAAGTATATAAAAATAAGATAAAAATCCCAGTAACAGAATATTCTTGCAAGTGGTTTTTAATTAAACAAAATAACCAGTTTTGTAACTCTAGATAGTTTATATATGATACAATCCCTAGATTGACTTGGCTCTCACAAGCTGATGTAGCAGAAATATCAAAAAGAACAATGGACAAAATGAGGTTCTTGTTCTGAATGGCTTCGATTTATGTGGCCAAATGTGTGATTAATACTTCATTTAACTTTATTGAAGTTCAAATTCATAGCACTACAATTTGATCGAGGTTTACCTAGCAGAGGATGTCCTATGAAAGAAAGATGAATGCGTATTTGGTGTGGCCGTCCTGATTCAATCTCAACCTGTTTAACATAATAGATGAAGGTGTTCATAATACAATCTTCTTAAGAAGACTTATCATGGAGAGAATCTCTAAAAATGCAATCTGGTAGATTCAAGATAGACTTGGATACCTGGACCAATGTGTGGTTTCCCTGTACATCTCTCTCGAGCACTTCAACTTTGCTCAATGCTGGCTTACCTTTTTTAACCAAAAATAGCAAAGATATATCATGATCAGAGATATTGCTGAAAAGCCCCACAGCAATGTGACAGCAGAAATGAAGCAATAAGCATACAGCAAGAATGCTGAATATTAAATACACTTGTAAACATATCTGAACAAATATATAGACCATGGAATTTGAGGAAGCAACTAGACAGTTCAAAAAAGGCAAAAGCAAAAAGAAGAAGAACATTTATTTAATAAAGGAAAGCAGTTTAATAAACCTGAAGGTGAAGCAACATACAATCCTTTGGCCACTCCAGGATACCGCACTGTTCCAATTGGCTGCTTGATGATAACCTATCATGCAAAGATACTATATCTAATGTAAACTTAGTCCAGGAAAAATTTAATCGAGAAACAAAAGCAGTAGATGGAGAAGGTTCTTTGAGCTATATGAAGTATAAATGCCAAATATATACCAAAACATGGTCAGAAAGGACAAACATTAACAAGCAAAACTATAAAAAGAGCAGTGTCCCTGATGCCTGACCTTATCCTCTATGATTATCCCAACAACTAGAGCTCGGTATATCTTTGAAATTTTCCTTCTCTTGACAAAAACCGTACCAGTATCACTGTATGTAAGATAATCATGCATTTCACAAGCCAAGAATGTATTATTGAAAATGTAATACAAATAATGGGTAATTTTTTTCCACAGCACCTGAACATACAGAAAGCTGCTAATTATGAGAGAGTTTAAACAATTTTTTATTTCAATATTCACACTGTCAATTGCTTGTGTCCTCTTCTAAACCAAGAATTAATTTGGATATCATTACTTGACTCTGGAATAAATGTGTGAGACATTACATTTGCTTGATTTGATTTGGTTTTTGACACGTATGGCTATCAGGCCATGCAAACTCGGTCATAGTATTTGTTAAGTATGGCCTCTGAAATATTAGTGGGCTTAAGTGTTGTGATCAGGTGGTGTAAGTTAAGAATTATCAGTCAATGCCATCAGCTTAGAACAGAATAACAATCATAATAAAGGATTGATTATGTTTGCACTATTCAGGTAAACTCAAGGCCTTTATTCCAATTTGTCTACATCTGCTAAGAGAGAAAGTAATTCAGGACAACATAGTTCAACTAGGAAAGTTTATGCTATCCAGAAAAGGAATTTATGTCATTCCTTTCGTTGCTTTATTTAATGAAATGTTGATAATGTAATTTATTTGCTTTTCTTTTCCTCTTCCTCGTTTCTCCCTTTCCATAAACTCCTTGAATAAAAAAAGTGTGTATTTACAGGGATAAAACTGATCTCATGCTAAATTTCCCAGTCTGTCATTGAAAAGCCATGAAGAGCATTCAAACTAAGCCTGTAGGTAACTGTTATCCAAATCAAATTTCAATAAGCCTTAAAGAATGTTCCAGATTCCTGGTAGTTATTAAATCAGAAAAGAATATTAATTTATGACCAAAGGAACAGCAGGCATCTTTGCAACCAATGGCCTCAAAGGAAAAATAAGAAGGTTTTGAATTTGATATTAGATGAATTTTACACATTAGAGAAACAAAAATAGGTGCAAACAACATTGAATTCTCCACCAACCTGTTGTCCCCAACAAGAGATGTGCCATCAGCAAAATATGCTGCAAGGCGAGTCTTGGCAAGCTTTGACTTTGCACAAAGTAATATTCCTGCAATCCATTGACTACTGATCAAACCATAGGTTATTTGAAATGAACATACTACTCAGTACATCACTAATACCCAGCAAGTGAGTCAGCTCACAAGTAACAGAAGCACAAAACTCCAGGCCATGTGATCTATGAAGAGACAACACCAGAAGTCTCTAGTTCACTAACATAAATTTGCCTATCAATCCATTACATCAAAGATCTAAATAGTGTACCACGTGCACAAGGCATTTTGACTGTGTGCTCAGGGGATTGGGAGCTCAGCTGAGATGGGCATAGCATTGCAAGAAGGCTATTACCACGGTAGGAACCTATTGTCTAGTTGTAAGGAGCAATCTTATAGTTGCAACAGAGCTGGCCTCACCATTATGTCAAGGCATCAGTTCTGAATTTAACTATGGAATTATTAACTCTTACAATTACATGAAGATTTGCATCCTAAATTTAACTAATGAAATCAATGTGACAACTAATAAATCATATGACAAATACATTCCCTCAATTCTCAACATTTATTTTCATTTTCAAGCAAATATTAGATATCTCATGCAAAACTTCCTTTGACCAATCTGCTTCCTTCTGATAACCAGATATATAGATGAGGTCGAAAAAATAATTTCAATTTTAATGTCTGATCCTTACAGATTGCAGAAACTGTAACAGGAAAACAATCAATTGTCATGTTTTTCATGAAATATTTCTAGCTAACCTGATGTGCCCCTTCCTAGGCGATGAACTGGAACAGGATGTGATTCTTGACTTGCCAGTGAAGATGCCTGTTTCCTCGCCCACCATTGGAGCTGTGTTAAAACAGTTCGTTGCTGGAAAAGCCCTCCAGGTAAAACTTGCAGAGAGGAAGATTTGTTTAAAGCGATCTAATTATGCAACATAGTTCCACATTAATCACATAAAAATAAAAGACTGTTCACATCCTAATGCATAGATATGGCTATGCAAGACTACTAATATTTGGTTTTTGCAAGGCAACGGTAGAGGTCAAAGGTTACATACATACGCAACAGTTTAGCTTAGTCAAAATCAACAATTTTATGGAATCAATTGCAAGATTCATGGTTTGCAAGAGAGAGAATGTGTTTTGTTTTCAGGTCTTCATTTTCAAATCTTCTTGGATACTAAAAGCTAGAGAACCAAACAATCGAGTGAATTAAGACTCCAAAAAATTTATTGAGCAATGAAGCACACAATGAAAAATCACATTCATTAAAACAGTCTTATAAACACATCCAACATAACAATTTACAGTTCAATAGAAACACAAAAAAAAAAATTGAGTCATCAATATATAATACTTCAGCTTGAGCAATCAAAAGTTCAAAAAAAATCAGTAGCAATAATAATCACAAACCATATAAAATGAAATCATACATAAGCCCAAATGCATATATTTACAAAGTTACCACTGCAACACATTACCATATCATCATCTTCATATAAAATTTGAAGCACGTAAGGCGCATCAGGTTCTCTCCAAGGAAGCCTATGATAGACAAGCTCCGAACCAGACCTAAATAATACAAACATCATCACATCAATATATATAAATACAATAATAGATTGTACATCTTAAATTCCAACTACACAAATAAATTAGAAATGAATAGCCCTTGATTATTCAGTTGGGTATTAGGAAAAACCTGAGCTTTGTATTGGGTCCTTTAACAACAATACCATCAATTGATATCTGCAAAACTAAAAAAATGGAAAAACATAAAAATCTGATAATTAACCACTTCTGAAAATGCACTCTAACAAATGCAATTATTCAGTTTTCATTGTGTAATAGAGAGAGAATTTAGAACCTGTCCATTGTGGATTCGCTGCAACCAACTGTTAAATTTTTAGTATAAATAATAAGAAAAAAAACATGAAGTTTTTATTTTCACGGTCGAATCTGAATAACAAGTAATGATCTGAACTTACCCTTGTAATGGAGCTGAATTCTTGTACTTGCAAGAGTAGAAGTCTATCAGTGTCAACTCTGTAATTCTCCAGAAACACAAAAAGGTTCAGCTTGAATTTTATATCAAAGCTAACCAAAATAATTAATTAACGAATAAAAAGGATTAAAAATATAAAAAAAAAAAATTTTTGAAATATATTTCAGAAATAACGGTCACAGAGAGAGAGAGAGAAAACCTGAATCGGAGGACGAAACGACGTCATTGTAGAACAATCCGTCGTTGAGATCCGGCCAAGGGAAGCCAAATGACCTTAGCGACTCCTCTGTTGTTGTTTCTAATGTGTTATCAGACATTTTGATGCTGACGGCGGGGTTTTGGTACATCGACGGGAAGCTGCTGCTTCTTCTTCCGGCGGAGTGCCTTTCAATGGAAGTAAATTACTTGTGGAGTTTCAGTCCTATAGTTTTTAGAAATTACATTATGCACCATATTATGTTGTTTATGAAATTGAAATTGTACCCTTCTCCGTTAAATCTTTTTTTATAAAATATTAGGACGCAAATTTTTTTTACTTATTTTTTTAATTTTTTATAGATTGAAAATATTTAACGAGGATGGAGATTATCTTGAATTTTTAATTAGCTAATACTTCAAAAATAAAAAAATTAATAATAATTCAGAATTATATATAATTTTTATTTTTGATGAGAAAATACAATTTTTTTATTTGATAATAAGAATTTGTGAAAAAATATATGAGAATATGGAAGGAAAAAAGTTGGATTATATATCTTTGAAGAATAAAAGTTAGTTCGAAATAATCATAGAAGATACGGACGTTAATCGTAATTTATTTTTTTAATTAAATAATGCATTACTAAATTACTAGATAAGAAAGCAATTTTAGATAGACGTAGTTTGATTAAATTAAAGAAAATTAGTTAATATAATTGAATTATATTTTTATTGGCTTTTTCTTAAAATCCCTTCTACTAATATTAAATAATGTACATAAAATTAGGAATATAAAGATATATCAAATATGCGTAGTTTAAGAAATTAAAAAATAGAATTATTTTTTGAAATAAACAAAATATTAAATATATATATATATATAAACTGAAATAAAGAGATGATTTAAAATTTATATAGATAATTAGGTCTTTTAAAATTTAATTTCTGATTAGATAAATATTTACCAAAAAAAATACCAATTTGAATACAATACAAATTCTTCTCTAATCCAATTTATTTCATTAGGTATTAGCTAAACCCATAGTTTCGTGTATCCAAATAGCTAACTAATTTTTGGGATTCGGGATTATTTTGGTCGAAGAAATTATTAATATTTTATTTAATATTTTTAAAATATATTTACATAATTTAGATGAGTAGAAAATATTTTATAAATATTTTAGAGAATTTAAGTAATTAGTGAATAGCATTTTCTATTGAATTAATATTAAAGAAAATTGAAAAATTAATTGAATAAATATGTGGAGTTAAATAATAATTTATAAAGAATTATTTAATAAATATTTTGAACCTTATGATGTAAATACCATGACCAAGTTTAAGCCCTCTAATTGTCATCCTTTTGTGAATTAGCAACATTTGAATTTGTTGACTATAAGTAACAATACGTATCTCATAACATTACTTTTGCTTCTTCGGATGCCCACTTCGTAGTCCCATCTCCTGTATTTTCTTACAATTTCTCTTATTATCAAATTACACTAAAACTAATCAAAATAAACTTTAATTAAGTGATTAAATTTGAAGAATTAAGTTTAAAAAAATGGAAATCGATGATTTTAGTCAACGAACTAGTGTTTTACATGTTTTGCATGGTTTTAATATATAAATTTGTATTAATTTTAAAATTTTTTAATTATAATATTATTAATGATTTTTTATTATTATAATATATTATGTAATTTTATTTGAATTTGTTATTATATTTGTCTAAAATATATATTTTTCTCTCTTTTTTTCTTTAAAACAAATATTAAATGTGTTTTCAGTATAAAACACTAATTATGATAAGTTTTTTCCAACTATATTTTATATGTATTATTAAAATCACAGTTAAAGTCAACTAATTTTTGTTTAAAATGCAAATAAATTCAACTAATTTAAACTATATTATAAATATTTCAAATTTAAAACTATTTAGTGAATTTCAATTTAAAAATTTAAAATAAAATAAAATTTATTATAAAACTCTCATTGTGAAAAAACATATTTTAGCTATGGTTATTTAAAAATTATATTTAAAATGTTATTATATATATCATATCATCCATCACATTTACTAAGCGATTTATTATACAAAATATTTATTTAAATTAATTTTAAATGACTTGAATTGAAATTAAAATATTTAATCATTTGTTTAATCAAATTTTTATTATTAGTTTTTATTATTAATAATTTCAAATGATGATAAATATAATTATTAATCATTTATTATATATTGATTGTGATAATTATTTATGCAAACTAATTACAACTAAGAGAAAATTAAAAGATGTAATCCTATATATTTGGTTCTGTAGTTATATATTTGTGCTATGCATAGATAATTTAATAAATATTGATTTTAATATTTAATTTAAATTTTTATATCTCAATTTTTATTAAATTGATTTGTAGATAAATAATTTTATAATTTATAATATTTAAATTTAATTTAATAAATATTTTACAAATTTTATAAATTATAATTATGATAATCAACTACTTTTGAAATAATAATAATAATAATAATAATAATAATAATAATAATAATAATAATAATGTTATAAAATAAAATATTCTATTTTATTTTATTTATTTATATAGTCAATAAAAATTTATCATTTTTAAATGACTAATTTGTGCTAATTATTTATTTAAATTTTTATTAAGTTAAATTATTATTATTTTTTAATATTTATGTTTTGCATTTATTTACAAATTAAAGGATTTAGAATCTCATGTGACATAATTGAACTTTTCTAATCCTATATGGCACTGTATAACAATTACACTTGATATTCTCTCAAGAAAAGATGCCTACTTTATATATATATTGATTTGGAGAATTCCTTTAAGATAAGTAGGTTGTGAAAGTAAATTTTAAGGATTTAGTTGAAAATTTTATATGATATTTAAGTGTTAGAACATGTTAGTTTATGCTCAAATCATGCTTCATCTTTTTTTTTGTTTTTCCTTTTATTTTGATTTATGTTTTTACTACTTTAAAAGGTGGGTGAACTATTTTCAAAAGAAAAAAAGAAAATTTAGAAGTGAGATTTTCTAAACTGATTAAAACTTATTAGTAAGGTTAGTGCAAGTATTTCTTCTTTTCTCTTCTATTTCTTTGAATTTTCAATATTAAAGTCTTACGTGATTTTTGAAATTTTATGTTTTGATTAAATTGATGGAATTTGATTGTTTAAATGAACTTTTAAATGAAAGCATGATAACATATTTGATTTAATGGAAAATATTTCCCTCTTCCTCCTTTTGAAGAGGCTGAACCATATGGGGGTGAAGGGCTTGTTGATTTGTTTATTTTCTTTGGTTGTTATTGATTCTAATGTGTTAATTGATAAATAATTGAATGGTGGTTTAAATATATTTCTTGTATTTCATTGTTTAAGAATTTTTCAAGACTTAAAAAGGAGTTTTAAATCACAAGAAACATTGAGAGAATATATACATATATATATATATATATATATATAATTAATTAATTTATAGAGTCTAAAATAAAATTTCTTTTATTTTAAATAATCAAATCAAATAAAAAATATTAACTCAAAATAAATCCAAACTAAATCAATACATTAATATATTGAATAATCAAAACACTAATTTAAAATAAATTTAAATCAAATCAAACCAAATAAATACATTAATACGTTAAATAATTAAATCAAATTACGCTAAGTGAAAGTCTAATTGGAGGAATATGTCACATAAATAAGAATGAATTTATTTTAATTTTAATTGGAGGAATATTTCAGTGTCTTCGAATAAATAAGAAATTTATTTTAATTTTTTTTTCTTTTATGAAGTATATTAATGAAAAAGGAAAAAGATATTTTATATAGTTAAGGTTTGAATATAAAAAATACATGCACATGCTAATTATTAATGTTGTGTATTTATGAATAAAAGAATGAATTTATGTAATTGGCGGAAGATTGAGGAAGGGTCGCACATGGGATATGGCAGCCACGTTCATTTGGAAGGTGGACTCGGCAAGTAGCCATCCATTTTTGCCCAGAGCAAAAGAAGTCCATTTTAAAAAGTCAACACAAATACAACTGATACTTTATAGTAGCAGCCTTTAGTTGACCTGCACAAACATTATTTTCAAATAAAACTGAAACTGGAATTACCTTCCGGTGTTGAAAATTCAACTAACTGTAACAGAAATTTTAAAAAGAAAATCAAACATTTGTCAAAGATGCCTCAAATAAATCTCACTCATTTTTTAATTACTTTTATTTCATCAATAGCCAAAATCAGGTCCTTACACCCCATGGGGAATAACAATGGAAAACAAGGAATGAACTATAACAATCACTTCTTGTTGGAAACAAGAATTACAATCTGTAATAAATAGTACACATAGTGCCAAGAGAAAGAATCAGCAGAATACATCTGCTGCTGATGCAGTCGTCTCAGCAACTTGAAGTGCACCTGGATATTCCACCAGATTACCACAATTTCTGCCTTTAACAGCAACAATGTTCAGCTGACTCGAACCACCGGCAGATATTTCTGCAAGAGACATTTTCTTTGCAGCCACTGCCTTCAGACGGTATCTCTCTGCTCTAGATCCGATAACCTGTCCCAGAACAGAAGCTGCGATTGTAAATGCCATGGCTGACTTGGGCATCAACACAGATTTCCTGAGCATGCCTATGAATGGAACTGCTGCATGGACAGCTGTGAACCACGATAGTGAAAACTTTTCAGTGTGTTCCCTCCATATACCTAAAGGAACATTTGCAGCCATGCCCAACAGCCCAATTGCAAGTACTTTAGCAGGTAAGGGTTGAGGCCGAAGGTTTTTAGCAAAAGCTGTCCGCGCTATAGCTGCTCGGGCAGCAACCACTGCAGGTGGGCATCTGAGTTTCACACCAGGTGGGGGTTGGAAAGCTTTTGCAACAAGTGGCAGGACATTGCTAACCGCACGATATGACTTTGCAATAGGGCAGTTTCCATTTTGCAGCCACTCATTGCTTGATGCCTCATGATTGGACTGTCCTCCCTGAAAAATCATAGAAAACAGTCAAAAGGGCAATTCAGACAAAATATAGAAATCTAAATTTTTATCACAATTTCAAAATATAACACATTACAAATTCAACACCTTCCAATTCATTTAATATTTTGAGAACCTTCAAGGATGCAAAATTCTCAATGTGCACAGAGAAATAATTGACATGTCTCTATTTATGAGATTAACACTAATTTACCTGTCGGGATGACTTTTTCTTGGACGGTTTGGAGTTTTTCTTTTCATTCTTCCACTTCTTCGAAAATGAATCAAAGCTGAAGGGTCCCCCAGGTCCAAAAGATGAAAGACTGATGGTAGCTGCTTTTGCAGCTAAAGGATTGAACTCAGGAAGGGTTGGTTGGGACTCTTTAATAGTACTTGAGAATGATCTTTCTGAAAGGGGGACTACTCCATCATGCCCATGGAACAGCCTGAATGCCATATCAAAATTCGGACCATCTTCAAAAATTGGACCTTTGCCTGTTCGAACCTGTTAACAAGTTTTAAGAAATACAATGATTAAGGCGACAAGTACGGATACATATTTAACCAGGCTAGATATTAGTAGAATCACTACCTTTTGTTCTCAAAAGGATTAGAAATTTTCATAAAATAAAACAGGCAACACTTAAGCTCATGCAACAATAATTCTCGAATAAAATGATGATAAATTCAACACACAAGGAACATCAGATGTCTTAAAGCAAAACTAAATAAAAACATATAACTTACTGGCATTGGGAAAGGAGCGGATGAGGTGAAGGAGAAATTAGTAGGCTCGTTAATGTTTCTTAAAAAAGGACACCTAATAATATCATGCTGAGAAGGTGCCTGTTCCTCATTTAGGCCTCTGAAGAAAAAGTCCATCTCTATAGGAAAGAAAGTCTACCTGCAAAAGAGTCCATAATATTAGGAACATGAAAGCAAAGTGCCAAATGGAAACTAAAATTTCATACACAGATCATAACCTCTCGCTATGGTAAAAATCAACCTGTTATTACGCCGATCAAGTTAAGAAAAGTCTATGCAAGAAACAAGGCTAATCTCTTTTAGCTAATCTTCAAGGGGTCACAGTAGAAAACAAGATACATATCAAAAATCAAAACATAATAGTTAAAAGTATAAATTTTATGGATTAAATACCATGTGACTTGATCGTGAACAACATTAGAAGCATGCATGAACTTAGCTTGAACGAACTCTCAAAAGTAATGTAACAAAGATAAGGAATATGGAAACAATCTCAGTAAAAGACAAGTATTAACAGTGTTTCGAGATTAACAAAGGAATTTGATGATGATTGTTGTAGGTTAATTAAGCTCAAACAGAAGATTTCTGGGTTTATGGAGTGAAATTCAGAACCTAGAGCTCAAATTGGATCACAGAATTCTAAAGAAAACTAATTTAGCTTTAAAATTTATTAATAAAATTGAAAATACATTCCTCTACTGAAAAACTACAGCCTACAAAACAAAAATGATACTACCAGATAAAATAGGACTCGTAATAAAGAAACCATAAATTTCCCAAGTTCAACAAGGAAAACCTGCATTCTATGAACTCAAAATTACTAAAAATAATTACAAATTTCCAAATACTAAAACTTTACCAAATATATTACAATACCATAAATTCAGAAATATTTCCAAAATCCATAAAAAATTTGAAAGGATTACAATAAGCTTGGATCTAAAAAAAACCAGTTGAATTCTAAAACCCAATTTTAAAACCACATCCCTAAGACAATCGATCCAACGAGTCATAAAAATCTAAATCAACAAAGTCCAATCTTTTTTTCACCTTAAACAATAAAGCTCACATTTAACAAAATTCAGCATTAATAAGCGACAGATCGTGATCAAAGCAACTAATAAAGCAACAAAAATTAAGCCAACAAATGCACAACAAAATCCAAACACGGAAAAAAAAAATCATAAAACAAGAAATTCAACAAAATTAGAATTGCAGAAGAAACCCAGAATCATAAAACGACATGCCTGATATTGCAGTGAAACCCAGAAGGCGAAGAACGAGAATGGAGAGGAAAAGATTCTATAGATAATTGGAGACACAGAAAGGAATCAAAGAGATAGTTAGGTGACAATGAAGAAAACGAGGGAGATTATATTTGTTTATTGATTTGGAAGATGAAGAAAGAAGAGGGTCGAGAGACAGTAAACGACGCCGTGCTCAGCACACGCCACTCGGTGTAATAGTCAAAAGTTGGAATCGGACAATTGGTCTGGGTTTTGGTTAGGTCAGCCATGATAATTGCGTGTATTAAATTGTTATTATTCTATTCACATGAGGGCGTTTCTTGCCATTTTTCCTATTAGTTGACCAAATCTTTTTCTTTCTTTTTTTTTTTTTCCATTTGATCATACATCTTTTGGAATTACTTTCATTATTTTTATTGACTAATTGCATTCATAATTTGGAGTCTGCTTAGTATTAAAATTAAAATTATTTTATGAAAAAAAAAACATTTTAAATTTTATTAGAAATAGAATTTAACAATATTATTTAATTGTTTTGAATTTTGTTAATATTTTTAGATTAAGTTGCGTCGCTTACATTATTTGAAAGTTGGAAATTATTTAATTAATTATACTATAAAATTTTAAACGTAAAATATATTATTTATTAATAATAATATGCTCCTCAATATCTGGGAAAATTCTTGGTTGCCTGAACCGACCGTTGTATATGTTAGGTTAGGACAGGCAAACCTGAAAGTTGTGTTTTTTTCTACAATGAACACTCTTTTAATAAATAGTGGCTGTAGTTGGAACATGGATGCCTTGCAGCAGAGTTTTAATGTTAGAGATAAAAGATTAATCTTGAGCATTCCTCCTACTGTGTGGTTTGCAAACTTTAGAAATTTGAAACCGAACCAATTTGAACTATTTTCGGTTCTTAATTTGGTTATTTGATTTCAGTTTTTAATATTTTAAGAAAACCGAACCGTTTAATGGAATTGAAGTAGAACGAATCAGTTGGTCTTTGACAGTATTGTTCATGACTGCAAAGCTTTATTACTGATACTTTATCCTATTCCCATACTTTTTTTCTAACAAAAAAATAAGTACGAAGTGTGTTAATTGTTAATCGTTATTTCCGTCGGCTCAAACCACCGGTCACGCATTAACAATAAGACGCCTCATAGAACACACCAACCCTCTAAATACTGGTGGAAGATCCTGCCCCATTCATACAAGATTATGGCATTGCAGTCATGATAGCATCAGCACGGCCTGAGAAAGCCCCAATTCAAGTCCCTATTTATGCTTTTTCTACAAAAAAAACACTAAATTTTTTTTTTTCCCTGAATAGAAGAACGGATTTATATTGACAAGCAATTAATATTTGTTTGTTACTAAAGCCAAATCGCATTAGGCTGATGTACATGAAATGAAACTCAAAATATATCATAATTTAAACAAATCTTATAATTTTCATCAATTCTTTTAATATGAATATATTAATATATATAAATGGATTGATGTATCACATTTTATATTTATTATCTAAAAATTGACAGTATAAACTCATGCACATCAACATTAATTGAGAAACTCATTATCTATTTAAGAAGCATTTGATTCCACTTATTTTACGTAGTTGAAAGCTAATTTGCGGCCAAGAGATGTTTAGTAAGAATTTTAATCATAAAAGTCTCAATTAGCAGCTAATTCCATTAAATTTCTTTTGAAGCTTTTTTCCTATCAATTGCTATACATTCGCATTTAATTATGTTTGGACTTCATTGACCTTGTACAAATAATGATTTATTTTTTTCCGAGAAAAAAAAAATAGAAGACCCACATTCAACTCCTCTACAATGCCAAAAGGAAAAAAGAAAACTTTATAATCTGTGATTTAAAAGAACATTTGCATGTTCAATCTTGTATCCTATGATCATCTTATTTCATCTCTGATACGGAAACAAATTCATGCATATATGACAAAATCAGCTGCAGAAAAGTGTTCTAGATCAATGCAAGAAAACATCCATTTAGATGATCCCAGTTAACGTAAACTTAAAGTTTAATATGCAATAGAAAAAAAAGTAAAGCATTGACAATTACGACTAAAGGTTTACTTCCTGTAATCATTGATGAGTGCGCTAAAACTCATTCAGTACCTGTTTACTCGGCTGTTCTCTTGTATTCTGGCTTCAGTTCGTATGATCCTTGATTAGTACCCTTATTGTTGTAGACACAAAGTTCTTTAAGGATATCCTTCAGAAATTGCTGTAAAGAGAAAAGATCAATAGAAAATGAAAAAGACAAGAATGCTAAGCAATCAATTCAACAAGGAAAAAGCAAAAAAGAAAAAAAAAACCCAACAAACACAAGGAGAAAGAAAAAAGAAAAGAGAGAGAGAGTTTATAGCATTCCTCAGAAGTGAAGAAATCAAGAAAAGGATGTTAAAAGATGC
This sequence comes from Jatropha podagrica, assembly GCA_947857235.1. NCBI lineage: Eukaryota > Viridiplantae > Streptophyta > Magnoliopsida > Malpighiales > Euphorbiaceae > Jatropha > Jatropha podagrica. Next base: position 33,175 of record CANUEP010193786.1, on the reverse strand, counting down.
CAAGTAATATCATTCATAATGTGATAAGTCATACAGAATATGAAAATAACCAATTATATTAGAAGATTAACAATTTCCTTTCACAGAAACAGTGAGATAAGTTCACTGCAGACAATGGCATATCTGAGTCACTGCCAAAAAAGTATGGATACAGACTGCAAATATCTTCCAAATATTTTAGCAGCTTGGAATAAAACAAGCCAATTATACCTTCCTGGTAGAAGTGAAATTAAATTTAATCTAAGAATAGCAGCATCCAGAAAAGTATACAGCTACAATACTAATAAACTGCTCAGAATTCCCTGGTATTTTAAAACGAAGGTAACATGTTGAATACAAAAACAAAGAGAGATACTTTTCCAGCGAAGCTTCCATCAATGGTACCCAAACCCACATGCCCTGAACTGTGGTAGCAAAAAAAACTCAAGAAATTCTAATATGGAGAGGCCTTCTCTGCATTGATCAACCATGGAGCTACAAATTTATTCATGATTAAACAGGGTAATGGAATCAACTGGATTCATATTAGCCTCTCTTCTTTCAAACCAATATCTTATTAGTGCTTACTGAATGCATCACTGAAACAGAATACAAAAATACAAGATGGCATGGTTGAAAAAATGGTTCATTTAATAATAAAAAATGGATGAATGGAAGGTACTTCTGGAACTAAGATGACACAGTAATTTTGTCATGTAGCTAAGTAGAACTGCACAGCCTGATTATATAATGTTGGGAAGTTAGATATCAAACCAGGAGAATAATCACAGCAAGACAAACGAGTGGAAGGGAACAAAGGACAGTATATGAATAATATGACAATGTTTAGTAATAAATACATCAACTTCAGGGAATTGCAAAAGCAGAACAACTAAAAATTTCTCAGATCAGTGGGTTGGGACTTAAGTAAAATGTGAACTACCACAGCTTAATGATAAAATCAGATATGAAGTTGTCAAGCCTAAATATTTAGGCAAGGCTTGAAGGCATAAAACAAGAGTTAGATTAGGAGGTGTACATCCAAGATAATTCCACGGCATGGTACTTACTTCCTGTAAGTGGAATATCATCTATAGAGATAACCATGTTCTTGTAAAAAGAAAAAAAGAAAATTGCACACAACATGATTCAGTATAAACGCAATCAAGCATAGATTACTAGGTTCAACAAACAGAATAAGTAGAGAAAACATTATGCAGAGACCAATTGGTTAAAAGTACATACTTCAGGTTGGTCAGTCTCTTGGATGAGTTGTCTTAATGTCCAATTTGATTGCCTTTCAAAGAGCTTAAACATGATATCTTCCATCTCTCCACGGTCTCTCCTTGTCCTTTTCGTATCTGTTGCTTTGGCAGGTGGTTTCTTCTTCTCCTATTGCAAAAATATCAGCTCTTCTCATAGTAATTTTTGATAGTCAATGTGGCAGATATGATCTGATCTTATCATAAACTGGCAAAAAGAGAAGTGCCTCCACAAAAAGCAAAGTGCAATTTCTACATAAATTACATGCAAAAAGAAGTTAGTCATAAGTACATTGGGTGTAGAGGCAATAAATAATGGCATGGGCCTCATATGACTCCCAGTGTCATTGTCGATGACCTGAAATAAGAATCAGACAACAATTAAAGAGATTAGATAATCTACAGAAGATATAAGAAACTTGGGAGTTTGTGAAAAGACTACCTGTATTTGTCTGCCCTTGGTCATATACTTCTTAGTCCTTTCACGACAAATTTTTGCATAGTTCTCAAGGTTTTCAGTATGGGGCCTCATGTCAAATTTAAATAATATTTTTCCCTCCACAGAAACCTTTCCTGTTAGACAAAGTTATGTACTACTTTAGTGCCAAATTCCAAATGTCATAAAAGCAACCAGATTGAGCTGATAAAAAATTCTGTATTTAAATGTTTATGATTCCTGTGTGCATCGAAGCACAGATAATAGAGGTCAAAGAGGGAGCCCATACAAAACATTAAAAAAAAAAAAAAAGAGAGAGAGAGAGAGAGAGCACAGGACTTGTGGATTCTTCATGGCATAATGAGAACAAAGAAGAAAAACAGTGAGTTCTCATGTTAGGAAAATAATAAATCCAGAAGGATTGAAAACAAATTTCCATGAACTACTTCCACTTCTTTTGTAAGTTTAACACAAGCTCAAGCCACAGATTCTTGATGATCACCCTTGTGAAGAAGCAAGAGACCATACCACTTCCACATCAGCTCGTAATGTATATTTGTATCTAAGTTCTAGCTGACTGTGTCATACAGAAAAATTCATCCTAATGTTCTGTTCTTCGAAAAATAAAAAAAAACATTAAAGGCCTTCTTTTTCATTGGATTTGATCATGCTAACATGCCTACCCAATTTGAACGCCTTCCTTTCGTATAAATGAAAAATTAACATGACAGGGCCAGATTTTAACCAGCAAATGAAGTTTGAAAACATGCAAAATTTATATTAGGCAAAAATGAGGGGCAAAATGGTGCTGGAGAAGAAGAATAGCATGTACATAAAAGCTATTTGTCAGAGTAAAGTGAAAAATTCACAATGATTGAGTCGCTCTATTCATGAAAAAATGAATTTCAAGCAGATCATCTCAAAGAGGTGCATGCTTACCTTGAGATGACTCAGAAAACACAGACATCGGGATAAAGTCTTCAGACATATCCATGGAGTAAGACTTGGGTGCATTTCCAGATTCATTGTCAGCTAATTCCATGGTGAACTGAACAGTCATGTGACTTATAAGATAGAGGAGAACAAAAGGATGGAAATTGCAAAACAACAAACACAGTGTGCCTCTGAAATTTGTTTATAACATCGTTCCATCAAAAAAACGTGCCGGGAGTTGAAGGAAGGGGGATTAAAGAAGCTCTACTTCCTCATCAATCTGACAAAACTTTTATGTTTCATCCAACAGTGCCAAAAATAAACTTAAATGACAGTGAATTTAACTAAATTCCATCACCATCTTAATTTAAAGAAGAATTACAAAATGAAAACAAAGTCAATTTAACTTGTGTATAAGTTTCCTTGCATATCTTTTAGTTAAAGAGGAACAAAAATCAATATCACTTGTTATAAAATTCACAAAAATGACACCCAAAATGTATTCAGTTTCGTGAACATTGCAATAGTAATAGAACTATTTCTTTGGGAAAGCCCTCAAGCAATGAAATTTCCCCACTCCAAAAAATCCAACACTACAAAGATTTTGCCTCTTTTACTCTGGATTCATCTCCCCCAGCCCTCCCCCCTTGATATCAAGACAGAAAGGGAACACAGTACAAAAGATGAAAAATTAAAAAGCTCATGCAATAGCAGAACCATATTTCATTTTCATTTCAATATTTGTGAAACCAATAACTTGCCTCAGATAAGATAAAAACAAATACATGATATTAAAAGTTGACATTCATCGAATAACAAAAAGATATATAACAGCAAAATGACATGTAAAAATAATGCAAATTCATAATTTCAACATAAAAATTCAAGAACATGCATGCAGAAAAACAATACCAAACAAAAAAAAAATCAGTACAACACTGCATGAACATGAAAATGAAAATCCTAACAAATCATCACATAATATAAATAAAAGGAAAATGCGAAAAATCATTAGAAAATGGAAAGAACCAAAAACCCTAGAAAACAAATTTTGTGAATCCGTCAAACCAAGAAACAAGACATGCAGGTACAAAGATTATAATAAATAAACTTTCAATACGTATAAACAAACAGAGACATAAAAAGAGACAATGTATGAGATTCGAAACCTGACGAGAGGAGTTATCATCTCCGGAATTAAGAGGGTCGATGGAGAGGACTACTTTAGCGACTGGCCGAGAAGGATCATCAAGAGTTGGGTTCTTCAAAGAGCGAGAAACCAAAGCAGGGCATTTCATTAACCACACAGCTTTCTCTGCTCTGACTGTCTCCACCGGTCCACCAATGACAACACCACCGCTGCCGCCGATCTTATTACTATTCCGGTTTATACTAGCGTTAGTGGTATTGCCAGAGTCGTCCATGGCGGGAGAGACAGACCAGAAGCTGAAGTAAAAGAAAATGGGTCTCTATCTGTGAAAAAATAAAGAATGAAACGGTACTACGGTAGTACTTGTGTTGTGTTGTGTTTTGGGGGTATATATACATACATGTATGTATGTATGTATGTATGTATACTCGGAATTGTTGTCTCCTAAAGTGTATTTTTTATTTATTAAATGTGGGTTGGAAAGATTGTATGGTTTTGAAAACAAAATCAAATTGGGGATAATTTCAGTTTAATCTCCTAAAAACTATTCTTTAAGCAATTAAAGAAATTAACTAAATAGTAAAGGCTAATTACTATATAGTCCTAATGAGTAGGCTTTAGTCCAATATATTTTCTCAAAAAAAAATGTAATTATTTTCTTTTTAAAAAATGCAATTCATTAATAATAATATTAAAAATTACAAACAAGCATATAGACCATAACTTTACTAGGTAATAGAATTCATTTTAAACAATGGAATATATATCTTTTGAATAATAAAACTTAAACTAATAAAATATAATATTAGATCTTTTCATTTATAGTTGATATCGACAAAAAATGCAAATCTTCATAATAATAATTAGTTCGTTAATTAATTTAAACATCAAAGTAATAATTTTTCTGCATCTTCCATAAGTAAATTGATTTTCCAATAATTTGCAACATATGACGAATGTAAATGAATTATTATCGTTATGTGTCAATAGCATCAATGGAAGAACATAACAAATTATCAATCTACATCGATTGAAGATCCACATTTGCAAATCAAAATTAAAAGTCTTCAACGAAATAAAATCAAGTAACCTAATTTTATTTAGTAATAAACTCATAAGAAGGGACTACCCATACAAAAAATGGATGAAAAAAACTCCAAATATAGAGATAATCAATCATAACAAAATAAAAAAGACAAATCTATTATAGGAAAATAAATTTGAGTTTATTAAAGAAAAAAAAATAAAAGCAAAAGAATCTGAATAATAATATAAAATTTTACAAATATGATCATTTTAAGATTGTTTAAGCTTATGTTAGTAAAATATCATGAAAATAGTCTTAACTTGACAATGTTTGCAAAGAAAGATTCACTTTTTTTTTTAAGTATGATTCTAGTTTTCTTTTCTTTTATAGCTCAATTATATTCAATAAGGAAATCCATACAAACTCTCTAACAGTTAGAAAAAACGAAACGAAATGAATAAATATTAATTATATATTTGTATAAATATTTAAATTTATAATATATATAAATGTGAAGATAGTGAGAGAATAATAAAATTTTCGATTTCGCCATTATTGAAATTTTAAATATTTTAAAATAACATTATTCGTAGTCAATTTAAAAATTATATTTCATGCCAATATGTGTTTGGATAAATTATTTGACACTCTTCTTTTTTAAGTGAGGTCAAAGATTTAATTCTCATGAATTGAGTTAAGTGAGGTCAAAGATTTAATTTTTATGGATTGAGTAAATACATGCTGAAAGTACTTTATTTGTTATTGGGCTGACTTAGTGTGAGCATGATTTAGTTAGAAAAAAAAAGAAAAATTATATTTTATTATTTGATTGGATATAATTTTTGAAATTTATTTTTTAAATAAATACCTTTCTCGTTTTATATGGTTGTAGGAAAAATTAAAAATTTATTTAGCAAAAAATAGAACATTTCTTTCATGTAATATTTTTTATAATTAATTAATTAATTAATTTTATTTTAAATTTATAATTTAAAAAAATAGAAAAACAAAATTAGATCCTAACATTCTTTGTTTTGTAATTTTTATTTATTGACTTGACTATAATTTTCTTTTTTTTTCTATCAACATCAAATTTCATTAAAGGACAATATTTCAAGTTAAAGAATAGAGTATTTTCGAGATTCAAATTGATAACTTTTTAATAAAATTTATTTTTTATTATATGTTAATTTTCGAAAGAGTTGCATTTTTAATCATAACTAACGTTGGCACCCGCGCAATGAATAACATTTTATAACATCATTTAAAAATAATAAAATTATATAACAAAATTATCATTAAATATATTATAAATACCCGAATCTATTTAAATTTCCGATTAAAAATTTAGATATCCAAATTCGTATAGAAATTCACTTTTAATAATCGAACTTGTTCCGAATTTGATTATAATTACCTGTTTAAATATTCAAATCCGTTTACGTTCAAAATGTTTTTTTTTAAAATAAAAAATACATAACAATTATAAAATTATTATTTTGATTTAATAAATAAATAAAATATAAATATTGAATATAATTATAATATTAATATAATTAAAAAAAGGATGTATATATATATAAATAAGATTTTTAAAATTATTTTTAGAATATTAATTAAACGGATAACGACCAGCGAGTACTCGAGTTTTTGAATTCAATCCAAACCGATACGAATAGTAAACATATTATCGTATAAATTACTTATAATGTTATTTCTTATATGTTTGATTCTATTTTTATATAATGAAATGGTCTGAAAATAAAAATTCAATCCAATCTCTATATTTAATCCCAAACCCTAATAAGTATTCAAAAAGAAAATTAAGTTATCACTTAATTTCCAACTATGGTAATCATTTTGGTTATAGAGATAATATTATTTATCTAATATATTAGAGAAAGGAATATATAAACACATACGTATACTCTTGAAATCTAAAAAATGACGTGAAATAGAAATATATAATTATAATTTTTTTCAATTTCATAAACACTATTTTTTTTTAAGTCAAACATATTTAGAATATAAAAAAATATCAAAAAAATTAAAAATATTTAATTAGAAGCCATTTGCTTATTGCAAGAGAATTATAAATCTCTCACTAAAATTGAAATGATAATGGTTACAAATTAATTAAATAATAAAAAAAATAATAAATAATAAATTTTTATTAAGAATAAAACTTTTTTAAAAACTCAACATATAATAACAAATAAATTATATTAAAATAATTACCAATTTAAATTTTAGAAATAATCCTAGGAATACTATAATTTAATTAAATTTGATTTTGCTAGATGAAAAAAAACCAAGCTAATCAATAAAAATTACTAATCAAATTATGCTAGAATTCAATATCAATCAGTTGATGAGTTTATTCAAGTATTTTATTTCTCTATTGTTCTATGTTTCAAATTTAAAATAAATAAATAATTTAATTAAATAATAAAAAAAATTACATAAAAAACGTTATATAATTTCACAATAGTATTCGCTACATTAAAATTTCAATTTTATTTAAAAAAAAATGTTAAACTACTCATCTAAACACTTATTAATATAAAATATAATATTCAAATCAGTTACCATTAAATTATTTTAAGATATTTAAAATTTCATTAAAGGGATATTTAAAATTTCATTATTTTCCTATTTTTTCATTTATATTGTATAAATGAAAGTGCTGTTGCTATGTAAGTTTGAAATTAGAGCAAAATTGATAAAATAGGATCCAATTGCGAAAATGTAGGAGTATGCTGATACACCGTACCTTTATTTATTTTAACTGAAACTACAGAAAAAATAAAAAATAAAAAACCCAAATACCATGGCATTAGAGACAAGCAGGCCAAACAGCGCATGTAAACTAGTTGGCCAAAAACCCCACTACTGTGAGTGAAAACAATTTCTCCACCGCAGTTTCAGTTTCAGTTTCACTTCACCAACTTGTTATACTTTGAGGGACTTCCTCTTCCTTCTGTGTCTTAAAATTTTAAATTAGATTTCGCCTCTCTCATGGTAAGCTTCTTGATCTGTTTTTTCCTTTTTGTACTTTGCCTATCAATCTTTATTAGTTTTGAAGTCTCATGTTTCTCAATAATCACTGGTTATATGCATCTCCCTCCGTTTGGTTGCTCAGAAAATGCAGAAATGGAAGGAAATTGGGTAGCATAATGTTTTGATTACTCTGGTTTAGCTCCCTTCGTGTGTGTTAATGCTTCTAAGTTTCTTTAAAAGGGAAAACAAAGATTGAAATTTGAAATTAAATGCGAAATAACAAGCCTCAGTTGCAAATTGGGTCCTGCTTTTTTTATTTTTTTATTATTTGGGTACTTGGAATTCCCTGATTCTTCGCGGAAAAAATGATGTTTTCGAGACTGGTGTAGCTGTCGCATTGTCGTCTTGGTTTTACCTCTGGTCGTTTGTTGTTTTTGTTTGCAGTTGTAATAGGTTAGGACAAAAGATTATCATCCCTTGGCAAAGAAAAATTGTTGCACCTTATTCTTTTTTCACTTGTAAGAAATTGACAATTGAGGTTTACATTGTATTTCTTACTGCTTATAAATTTGCATTTTTTTTTGTATGATGATGACTTATTTTTGTGTTTTCATTGATAGCCTTCGAGTTCAACGTCTACATTCTGAACATTTTCCTTTCTATTGTAGAATTTGGCAATGAATGTGTTTTCTGCTAAATTTTCATATTTCTTTCACCCCTCTTTTATTAATTTTTAAATGAAAATGGCCTTCTTTGTACTTGTTTGCAATATATTTTACCACCAGAAAAGAGCAATGCCGATGTATGTTAATATTCAAAATATCAATGCTTAACGTGTAGGTAAGATGGAGAATATAGATGCAAGTCAGCTTCCTGAAGTAGATTCATTGCCAGTTGGGTTCGTTGATGGCTCCAATGAACCTTTGGCTCCTCCAACTCCCACTTTAGAACAAGAGAAGCCCCGGCGTGATTGCAATGAGGATAGTATCTCAGAACTTGATAATTCAAATGAAAGAATACCTGAATTGGCAGCAAATGAATCTCAAACAAGCCTGGAGAGCAATGGGAAGGCAGAAAAACTGGGACCACTTCCAATTTCAATATCTGAAATTGATGGATTTGATGATTCAGTGAAATTAGTAGAAGTTACTGATAAGCTTGATGTGGAGCAGGCTGGAGATAAAATAGCCAAACTTGATTCTGCTAATTTGGTTTCTGGGGCTTCAGTTGGGGTATCTGGATGCAATAAGTTAAAAGAACAAGTTCAACGGAATTGTCAAAGTTCAGAAAGATGTAAGGATCCCCTCTTCCAATGTTTTTACTCACTTTCTTTTCTTTGCTTTGCTTTTTTCATTATGGATTGTTGGGTGTTGCAGCCACTGAAGGAGGTTCAGAAAGCGTTGAGTTGCAGAAAGGAAAAAAACCAGTAAGTACTATCATATTGCTTAACTTTTTTTGACATCATACATAGTTCTCCATACTCTTGGTCCTCTTTTATCTCTATGTTTTTTTTTTTTTTTTTTTTTTTTTTTTTTTTTTTTTTTTTTTAATTAATAAGGTGGTTTTTTTAAATTTTTTTTACATAATAACTATTTTCCCATAATCTTGTTCCATTTTTTTTTATATTTTTTTTTTTTTTTTTTTTTTTTTTTTTTTTTTTTTTTTTTTTTAACTTCTAAGCTAGGATTATTCATATATTATTTAGTTTTTTCCTTCTCATATAATTACTCAATAGTGCACAGCGTTGTTTTTATGATTTATCTCCTTGTTCCTTCTTGTCAAGTGCTTATGTTTTACATTTGGTTTAATGTTGCTACCCATTGCTATCTATATTGCTATCTCATTATTCGATTTTAGGGTCCTACTTTGTATTGTATCTGGGATTGTTACATGCAAAGGTGTATGGCTAGTTTAAGGGTCATGAGCCGTATTGGAAGACCATTAATTTCTACATACCTGGATGTGTATTGCAATAGTCAACTCATTGGGCAAGTACATTTAAAGCAATTGTCTATTATTTGTTTTCACAAGGTGGCACTATGCATGACATAGTCAAATCCTTTATTTTTTTTTGGGCAACGTATATGTCTGTTTGGAAAGATTATCTGTTGTGGCAAGTTGGTTAATAGTGGTTAAAGAATTGAACGTTTTACCATAATTTTGAAGATTATGTAACTTTATTCTAAAGTATTGTTTAATTAAAGGTTTTTATTTGAGAATAACATTATTACTAACACATCCATATGAGGTTTATTTGTTATTTCATTTTTTTTCTCCAATTGCTTATTTTATCTCATTCTATCTGAATGTCAAAAGATGTTATCATGTTTCATTAGACACTATTTATTGCCTCAGGAAACTGCTGAAGCCAAGCGTAAGAATGCGAAAAGGTCTTTTAAATCAGAAAAGGAGTTTCTGGAGTTCTCTTTGAAATATCAACAAGTTCTCACTGAGAGAGACACTGGTGAGTTCAATATTGTTTATCATATCTACTTCTATGGGATTGATTAACCCAAGATGTTTAAAGTCAGAAGATTCCAAAATTTTCTCAAGATGATTGATTTGGATGTCGTGCTTATTCTTGTGTGCTAATTATAGAGGGCTTTGCCTTCTGCTGTCCAATGAGCCATCATAATGCTATCTGGAACCCTGGGTCGGTTAGAAATATTAAGAGTTGAAAAATATCCATCCAAGTATTTCATTATTCTGCTAAAACTTAGTTTTGGAAGTTTTTGTTTTTGGTTGTAACTTGTAAGTAATACATTTCCCCCTTAACATTGATGCGACGAGATCAGATGAAACTTCATTTCTCATTGCCTTTATCCTGATGACATTCTGTAAGAAATATCAATATTCTAATGCAATGCAATAATCAATTTTTCTTAAGATTTTAGGGGATGCTTTAAGAGACAATTACATTGAAACAAACCATTTCTTTATCTACTTCATTCCAAGCAATTACTAAGGACTATGTTACAGAATTTTGAAAGTTAGATGAATCTCTCTTCAATTACCTTTTTCCTTTGTGGTTTTTGCAGCAATTGCCATTCGTGATAAACTCGAATCACTCTGCAGAGAGTTGCAACGCCAGAATAAAATTTTGATGGTATAGTTCTTATTTCAAACTTTTTATGTATTAGATGATCATATTGATAAGTCGATATTTGTTTCGATGCTGACATCTAACATATCTTTTGACATGGTTTGAGTTGGCTTTTGTTTCCATGCAAAAAATGTTTCCCAAAAGCCTTTGAACTCTCTCTGAATATTTTTTCCATGTGATGGGGCGGATTTACTGCTTAAGAAATTGATATTCTCAATGATATGTTGTTTGTGCATTAAAAATAGTTATCCATTGTTAGTGAAGTAACGCATATGAATTGGTATGTTTCAAGAGCTCATAAAACTGAATAGTCAACATTCACGAGATGGCTTAGCCCCTGCTTACTACTCGGTCTTCCCAGAACAAAGGTGACAAACTGTCTTTGACATTAAAAACCAAAAAAATGCGCCATAAAACTTGCAATACTCCAACTACTCCAAATTTGAACTACAAACTTTTTCTGGGCAGTTATGTGCCAACTTAAGCTTTGTTCAAAGCTGAATTTAATTTCAATTTGTGAGCTGCCCCTAAATTTTTCTGTAGTTCAGCTTTGGCCTTTCTACTTATATGCAGTTGAAATGGAACCATGTTTGTTGCTCCTTTTTTGCTGAAGGATTTGTTAGGTCTATTGTTGCTATACGAAATCTACATTTAAACTGGAATGTAACAAATTGTCTTGTCTATGTAATTTGTTATTGATTATTTTGCTCTGGGAAAATATTTAAGCACCTTACATCTGCTTAAGAATTGGCTCATAGAGCCCCTTCTAATGCAATTTGTAGATGCTGTCCATAGTAATTAAAGGCGCAAGGCGCTCACCTGAGTGAGGCGAGGTGCGCAAAATTAAAAAAATAGAAATACAACACATAAAACTGAAAATTATATTTTAAGATATCAGGAAAAAGAAAAGGAAAAATAAGTAAAACATGGAAAATACGTGCACAAATCAGAAAAAAATCAGCCACATAACAACTTATATTTTAAGGTAGAAAGGGGTAGAATCAAGAACAACAACAACTGCAACAATGCCTTAATCCCAAACTAGTTAGGGTAGAGAATAGATAGACAATAGAATGCAAAGATAGGAAGATAAACTGAGAGAGACGTCTCTGAATGGCTGCTGGTTAGGGGCTCGATTGTAGGAAGTAAGCCCTAGATGGAGGAGTGGAGGCTGAATTGCAAAGCATATTACTGGTTTTTATGTTGAATTCTATTTCTTTTATTTAGTTTGTGTAATTAGATGCTAGCTGGACAGCTTTTTATTGACAGAAAACCCAAGGTGACCTGTTCAAGGAAAAAAAAAAAGAAAAGAAAAGAAACGCCAGCCCTTGAGCTTTAAAGTAAGGGCTGCTTGAGGCATGCCTTTACCTATGATGCCATCTGCATATCAACAAACTGAACTGTTGCTTAAGGGATTTTAAGCAGTTGCTTTCTTGGAAAAGGACAATTATGTGATTAAATTTTGGCATTAAAGCTTGTTTTAATTGTTTGAAATCCTGGGGCTATTATTTCTAGTGCACTTGTAATATCCAGTGCCAGCATTTCGACACATATGCATTTTTCCCATTTTACTTGACACTGGCGGACTCTGATAATTTTACAGGAAGAATGCAAAAGGGTATCTACAGAGGGGCAAAATTTGAGATTAGATTTATCTGCTAAGTTCCAAGATGCAATCAAGGTTTGATTGATATTCTTCTTTGGATTCAATGGAGTATCTATGCTTAGTGTCAAAACCATGTAGAAGATGTGCATTTTGCTTGCTCCTGGGGAGTTAAACTATCAGATTTAATTGAGGTCACTAATATCTTTCTACTGTAGGATGTGAGCAACAAGTTGGATGAACAGAAGGAGGAATGTTTCTCTCAGTTGAAAGAGAATGAGATGTAAGATGCAGGAAATTCATCAAAATGTTAGATTATTTTTCTTTCATTTCCTTTTCTTGAATATGATGCATCAACATTTAATGACAATATCCACGAGAATATATTGTGTATAGGAACAAAATAGAATGCAATTGGCATTTTTTATAATCACAAATGAGAATCGTGAGAGCCATACCGTCCAAACCAACATTTTGCATCTTTACTGTTCTATCAATAACAAAGTAGGCTATTTTCAATGGATGTTTGTTTGTTGCATTAGAATAATAAAATAGGCATTTGGTCTCAAGCTAATGCATTTTCCTGTTCTTTCCTCCAAAAAATTTTCCACTTGCTTAGTGCTGGTATTTTGGTTTGATTTTTATCTTAATTTGGTTGCTTCACCTTCTTACTGTTAAAAGATTCTTCCCAGGTTAGCACATGCACTTTTCTGTCTTCGTCTTTGTCCATTCTATTTCCTGTATAGACGTATATAAAGTTGATTTGTGTCTAACTTGTATCTTTTAGATCATTACTGAATCTTCCTTTCGTTTTGGCCCCGATAGGTAAGCAAATAGAAAATGTCCTAATCCCCATACGTGTAAATTTGAGTTTGACAACCCTTCTTCCATCTATCTGGAATAATTTCATTCTTTGCTTTGATCTTGTTTGATATAGATCTACAAAAACTATTTTATGTAATTTTATTTACCATGGAAGAGTTAAACATTAGTAGATATTAACATGTCTGTAAAATATATATTGATATCACTATCATGGTCATCCACATGATTCTTCTTGCTCAGGTTAAGAAACAAGCTGAAGCAACTAGCTGATCAGTATACCCTTTCTGAACAGCAATATGCACAAAAGGTAAAGAGTTCATCATTCACTTGAATATGAAGAATGCTTACTAGTTCTCTCATTTAGCTACTGTTGAACTTGTGTTGGTGTTTGAATACACAGTTAAAACAGAAAACACTGGAACTTCAGCTTGCTGATTTGAAGATCAAGCAACACGAAGAGAAACTAGTCCAGGAACAGTCTCAGATGAAAATATATGCTGAACAAGTGTCTCAATTATTAGCAACTGAAAAGAATTTGCGCTTGCAGCAGACAGCTGATGGAGAAAAATTCCAACAGTTCCAGGTTAATTTCTTATGGTGTGATGTATGCCCTCATTGTTGTTTTTAAGCTGATCGTGGTCCTTGGATTATTGTCTGACTTTTGGGTGTTAGTGTATGGTGTAACAATATTAGTTGCATGTTTAACATCTATGAGCATTCATGAAAGATTCTTATTTTTGTTCTAGATGTGTGTTATTCATTTAGTTAAGGTTGTGATCAGTTCCCCTTTCTACAGAAAATAGTACTGGATTTTTCTTCAGAATTTGGTTATTTTGTCTTGATAAATCCAGTTCTGTGCAGTCAAAGGGGGCCAATTGCCCCCCTTCCTTCTGAAAAAAAATTTCACCAGGATGAAACACCGGTTGATTGTATTTTTTATTGGTTGAATGTCCCCCCATCCATGCATAATCTTCCTTAAGACAATATTTATGTTAGTTTTGCCCCTGCCAGAGCTTATGCTTTCCTTCTATAGTTCTGTATTAACATAAAGTTAATAGATCTAACATGCTAATTCAATTTGCAGGATGCATTATTAAAGGGCAATGAGGTGTTTGAAACCTTTAAGCAAGAGATTGAGAAGGTACATTTGTTTTCATCTTCAGAAAGATACTATTATAAAATAGTCGTCCATTCTAAGTGTTATGTATGTCAATGCTAGATGGCGAAATCAATCAAGGAACTCAAGAAGGAAAACATTTTCTTGAAGAGCAAATCTGAGAAATCAGATGTTACTCTCATTGAACTTGTTGAGGAGGTGAGGATGACTTGCATTTGATGTTAAGTAGTCTGGGTTATTCCTGATCAATAATGAGTACTTTGTCACCAGGGTAGCCAAGCTTTTGTGGTTAGATGTTAAATTTCTGGTAGTGATTGTGTTTGTGCAAAGCCACAAGAAAACGAATGCCTTTTATCTCATGCTAGAATTTATATAATTTTTCTTAAAAGCTCAGCATGATTATGCTGGATAAGCTTTTATATAATGCTTCCCCTTGTCAATTTTTTATGAGAAGGTATGTGATGGACCATCGTCAGAGGAGTAATGCTATTCTTATTCTCTGCTTCAATTTTGCCCTTGAAACTGAGATGAGAATAAATTATATTATACTGGTGACACTCTTTAGTCCTGACTACCTGGAATTGGCCATACTAAATGTTTATTCCGTTTGCATATAGCTTTTTATAACATCATTTGTTAAAACAGCAAAAATACCGTTCGCGCACGCACACACGGAAACACTCTCACATGTGCATACATGACTTGCAAGTTCTTGAGAAATCCTTGCTAATTTTAGGACCTTCAAGAAGTTAGATGAGGAACATTATGCATTTTTTATCACCTTAAAAATAAGGCATTCGCATTCTTGCTTTGGGCAGCGTGAGAAATTGAAAAAGCAATTGGAGAAAACAAGGAATCAAAAAGAAAAGTTGGAATCTTTGTGTCGATCACTTCAGGCAGAAAGAAAACAGAATTCAACTGGGAGCAACATAGCAGAAGCAGTTCCAACTTCGTAGATGATCAGTGAGAATTTGAGACTAAGCATGTATCGATAGTAAAATGGCTTTTAAAGTATTCTTTCCACTTTTCTGTGTGCCAATGGAATTCACAACTACTAAATGTGACTCTGTGAGCATAATTATTTAATGTTTTCCTGGTGAAATTGTTCTCTCTTTTGTTTCTTGATCAAATGGAGATAGAATTGTACGACTCCAACTCTATTTTCACTCATTGGTGTGTGGAAACTGAGGTGGTGTGTGAATTTGAGCACTGAATAATTTAAGTGATGAAAGATTTAAATTGCAAAATTAGTCAATAGTATATTGTTTTTGACTCGTCATCTTAGCTAGAGTTTAGTTTAACCGGAACCTTTTTTAGAGAGTTCTAAGCTATTATTGCATCTAAAACAACTAGTTTAATCTGTTTGCTCGCAGAAAATTCGAGTAATTTTTTGCGAATGTTTGAAAAAATTATAATAAAATAAAAAATAAGTTGAAAGTTTTTGGAAAATATATTTTTTACCGTTTTAAATTAGAACTTGCAGATTTTGAATTTTAAAAAATAAATAAGCGGAGCTGAATTTTAAATACAATATTTCGATTATAGTTTAAAACTAAAATTTATTAATCGAAGTTCAGTATGAGTTTTGACGAATTCGATTCAGTTCCGGTAGAAACGAACCGTCCTCATCTCTACGCATGTCTCCACTCCACGCGCCAACAAACAGCAGTCCATTCCCATGTGTACAGGGTTAAAGACTAAAGTAAAGCCGGTCGCAAAAACATTGTCGTTTAAGGAGTAAAACCGACAAACCAAATTAATTAATAAACGACGCCGTATAGAAGTAAACTCCTGTGTCTTCTTTCGAAATTGGAACATGGAAGTTACAGGCAAACAAAACATCGCCTCCACAACAACCTCACTGCCTCGCTCTCTACTCTGTCACAGTAACAAAAACTCTGCAACTTCTCTTTAATCCATGGTGCTCTCTCTCTCTAATCATTTGTCGCCTTTTTTTAGAAGTCGCTAATCGGTGCTTTTTTTGGTGCTCGTATATGTATGTGTACAGAGTCCTTTATATCATAATCTTCTTCTTCTTCTCTATTGTATTTTCTATTCTCTTTTTTGTTTTTTTGCAATTTATGCTCTAGCGATTTCTTTTATTGTTTCCTTGTGTTTGGCATCAGATGGAACCATTAAGTTCATCAATTCCAGATTTTAGCAATCTCCAGAGGGGAAATCCTGAAGGAAATTCAGTAGAAGTTGAGGGTTTCAAGAATCGTGTTGATGAACTTTTCAACAAGGTTGATAAAGTAATGTACTTACAGAAATTTCTCTATCAAACTCTTTTTGTATGTTTGCTATGTTCTTTTGAATTTCTTTTGTAAAAAAAAAATTTCTAGTAATCTTAAGTTAGTTATTGATTTTAGCAAGTTCTTAAATGTGTAGCTTGAACAAAGAGTGAATGAGGTTGAACAGTTCTACTTGAACATAAGCAAAAAGCAACAGACTGGATCAAAAGGTAGTTCTATTGTCAAGGAAAAAGAGAAGGAGAAGCATGTCCCCAGCATAAGGAAGCAGCAGCAAGATGCATCTAAAAGGGAGGCAGCTGCTTCAAAGAGAATGCAAGAACTTATGCGCCAATTTGGCACAATATTGCGCCAGGCAATCTCTCATATATACTTGCCAATTGCTTATTTGAATTTTAGCTTCGGATCTTTTTGTGATTACTTTGACCATAGAATATTGCAAAATTAGTCTATCTTTTTGTCTCTTATTTTTCAATAGATTAAATGTTCATTTGTTTCTAAATTATAAATTTGGATTGAGAAATTTAAGTGTGATATAATTCCATTGTTGCTCGCAGATCACACAGCACAAGTGGGCATGGCCATTTATGCAACCTGTAGATGTCAAAGGTCTTGGCTTACATGACTACTATGAGGTATAATTTCATTCTTTTTTCTGATTTTTCATTAGTCATGATGCTACTGCATTACTTTTTTTTCATTGCTTTTCTGGTAAGGTTCAATGAACCACTTATTATTGTTAATTTGTTTAAAAAGTTGATATTTACTTAATCTGCAATAAAAAAATTTTCTCTCCCTTTGGCCTGTGGATGCAATTTAAGCCTCACATGTTGACACAATGTGGACACAAGCCTCAGATGCTTATTTGTGCAACTTTCAAGGATCTAGATATATGAACGAGTCCAAGTTCCTGACCACCTAGAACAGATTTACACAAAAGTGTGTACATATGCTATGTGGACTACGACTTGTGTAATATGAAGTTTTTGGCAAGAATTTGATGATGTGGGATAGGTTAAGATGCAGGTTGTTCTTGAACAACAGCTGTGTATAAAAATTTGAAGCTTCACGTTGGTTGTTGATTCCTAGATCTTTTGGTGTTGGATCTAGACATAACTTTGACTAATTTTATTATTATTTTTTGTTTATATCTAGGTTATTGACAAGCCCATGGACTTCAGTACTATAAAAAATCAAATGGAGGCTAAGGATGGTACTGGATATAAGAATGTTAGGGAGATATGTGCTGATGTGAGATTAGTTTTTAAGAATGCAATGAAATATAATGATGAAAGGAGCGATGTTCATGTTATGGCCAAAACCTTACTGGCAAAATTTGAGGAGAAGTGGCTACAACTTCTGCCTAAAGTCACTGAAGAGGTAACGTGTTATTCAGCTTAGTTCATGTTATCAGCAGCCTAATCATTTTTACTCGAGAGATGAAAAATCAGCTTTATGTTTTCTGATATTATTGACTTTCAATGAACACACACAGGAGAAAAGACGAGAAGTCGAGGAAGCAGAGGCTCAGTTGGATATGCAGCTTGCTCAGCAGGCTGTTCATGCTAAAATGGCAAGAGAATTAAGTAATGAGGTATACTTCAGCTTGATAACCTTAGAAATATAAATAGACAAGATGAAAAAACCATTTAACAGTAATAAATAGAATTCTTGAAGCAAGATATGTTTTAATACACCAATGAACTTTTTTCAGATTTATGAAATTGATATGCATTTGGATGAACTCAGAGACATGGTTGTTCAAAAGTGCAGGTTTGCCATATAACTTTATAATGGATCTTATTATTGTAGAAGTTGCATTATTCTAGACCTCGGCTATGTACTGAACTCTGTTTTTGTCCTAAAACAAGAAAGTATTGATCTTAGTTGTAATAGTTTGATTTTTCTTCCTACATGTTTATCTTACATTTCATTACACCGCAGTTTCCATGTCGCTCCATGTTATATTCCTCTTTGTGCTCCTCAATATATAGTTTGCAGCATATCAAGTTATGCTAATGGATGGTGAAACATGTCAACCTTTTTTTGTGCTATCTATTAAGCTACAGAATGTCTAAACTGACTTGTGGCACTATTTTCATCATATTTCTTATCTAATGCTGTAAATTCATTGTTCTAATTGCAAGTGCAAATGCAATATGCTGCAAACCAAGTAATATTTTTACTTGGACACAGCCTGACTGGTATATCTAAATGTATGTGGACTAAAAATTAATTGGACAAATGTGTACTATTTTAATGACAACAAGTAGGCCAAATCTTATCTAGTATCAAGAATGTGTTAAATTCTGTATGAGTTTAAGTTCTGCATGGTAATTTTCTTTGGCATTAAAGTTAATTTGGAAACTGTGGTATCAGAAAAATGTCAACTGAAGAGAAAAGAAAGCTTGGGGCAGCTCTTACAAGATTGTCTCCTGAAGATCTCACTAAAGCATTAGAGATTGTCGCTCAAAATAATCCAGGTTTTCAAGCTACAGCTGAAGAGGTGGACCTTGACATTGATGCTCAGGTTATGCTTTATATCATTACTACTTCTGTATTTATCCTACTATCTTAGGTTTTTAAATAATTTGTGTCTGGTTATGATCTGTTCCTTGTGCAGAGTGAATCAACTCTATGGCGGTTAAAATTTTTCGTGAAAGATGCCCTGGAAGTTCAGGGCAAAAATGCAGCTAGTGCAGGTGGCAATAATAACAATAATAGTAACAATACCACCACCAACAACAATAGCAACAATAAACGGAAAAGAGAGATTTGTGAGGCAATTGCCAAAACTGCCAAGAAAAAGAGTAAAAAGGCCTCTGCTTGATCATATTGTACTATAGTACAGTGTATTTTTGTTCAACTTCACTTTAGTTGCATTAGGAGTGGATCAATTCTTACTTTTTAGTCACGAGCCTGACAAATTTATTGTGGGAAGCAGCAACACTGTTGGGTCGTTGCTTGGTAAATAGTATTTATCTTTTTGTCTTACTAATTGCTGAAATTAGTCACCTTGTAGCAGTTGGCAAAAAAGCAAACAAGCTAGCTGAGATGATGACGATTATTCTGGCAATTTGTGCTCTCTTCAACATGTGCTGTAGTTACATTGTAATATGCATGGCAACAATATATGTTAATTGAATTTTCTTCTCTTAGTAGCTAAGTCAAGTGCATTTTGTTGTGATAGCATCTTTAACAAGCTTTGTTATTCATTTTATCGCTAGTTAGAAATGGTTCAAACTGTTATATTCGTGAATTATATAATTGGAAGTTACTTGATGCTCTGAGTTCATTGATTTTTTTTTTTTAAAAACATTATGTGCTGCTCTAATATCAATGTAACTGTTATACTAGGTCATACAAAGAATTACAGATTTGAAAATTTTTCATGACCGAGTCTCACGCAATTGTCCTACACCGAAGGTAATCCTTAGTCAACCCTCTTGCAAGGTATGGCCTACGCCTAAATAGCTTGAGTAGACCCCAGTTATCTTTCCCCTGACCACCGTTGCTGGCAAAGACCTGTGCTTTATCACCGGTGGCCTTTGCTAGAAACATGGGTACTGGGGCCTGCCGATTCTGCCTCTCTCTTATATCACTAAGCTCCATTTTTAATGGAATCCTCGTCAATCCTATCG
This sequence comes from Jatropha podagrica, assembly GCA_947857235.1. Classification (NCBI taxonomy): domain Eukaryota; kingdom Viridiplantae; phylum Streptophyta; class Magnoliopsida; order Malpighiales; family Euphorbiaceae; genus Jatropha; species Jatropha podagrica. The sequence goes on along the minus strand of CANUEP010193786.1, from coordinate 12,850 downwards.
TGCACTTGTGTTTCCTTGAACTAATTGACTGGTCTCTGAAACTTCTAGCTGAAGGGTATGAACTCTGAGTATGAAATGGTTTTGAATGGTTGTTTTTGCGCAGCAACTGAGCTAAGCTTAGATCATTAATGGGTTCTATCTTGTGGGGTACGGTTTTTCCGCAGAAGATGATGTTGTCAACTATAAGGTCTTTTTTTGGGTCTAGATTAGTGGGGAAATCAAACGAGTCTTGGTTTGAAGGATGGTTGAGTTGTTCATGATCTTGATTTTGATCAAGAGTAGTTTTGGGTTCAGTTTCTTGGTCGAGTTCAAGGTCGCGTAAAGAGAGCGCGTCTTCAAATTCTTCTTCCACTTCATTCAGATTATTGGCGTTTTCCATTTTCTGTTTGGTTCAAAAGAAAAGAGAAAAAAAAGAAAGAAAAAGCTGTTCAGTAGAGTCGGAGCAAGATATTGTTGCTGGTTGCTGGATTGTCCAACACACACACACACATATATAGTGTGTGGAAAAGATGGCTTAATTTTGAAATTTGGATTGGAGAAAGGGAGAGAGATATACTTTTCTTTCCTTTTGTGTTGATGCTTTTCTGGAAGGAGGACCAGTAAAAGAATACTGGAAGAAAGGGCAGTTAGAACTTGGAAGAAGTTGAGTTACGAGAAGAGAATACAATAATAATAAAATGATTGTTTGGCTCTCTTAGGAAATTAGAAAATAAAAGAACCTTCAAAGTCAAAGCCAAAGACATTCTAGAAAGGCTGAATAACTAAACACTTCTCATGTCTAATCATTAATATATTATGGTCGATCCTAAACCTACCGACACCCTTCTGAATCCACTAGGAAGATGGTAGTTTTACCTTTCGGTTTTTGCCCTTAGAAATTACAGAGTGAATATCTTGATGGTAAAATCCTTAAAAAGCAGATTTAGCTTCTATCCTTAAATGATAACGAAGGGAGAGGGAGAGTGAGAGGCTTCTACAAACAAATCTTTGACTAAATGCTGCTTTCAAGTTTTAGAATTTTGGTTAATTAACGGATGAAAACAACAAACTGGCTGAAAATTTTACTGTTTCGGTCTAGGCTTGAATGGCAGACAAGTTGGTAGCCAAGGTTCATCAAAACAAGAGACTGGCACCCCATTTCATATTTTCTCTTGAGTCTCCATGGCGAAGCACCATTCTTGCTACTACAAAACTCTTCCAACCCATAGAGAAACTGCTACCTAATGATGCTTCTAAGAAATTAGAATATGGAAAACATTTGCCTTTAAGAAGCCTTGCTAACAGAGAAGAAGGTGTTGGACGCTCAGAAAAAACTTTCCTTTCTATTTACATAAATTTGGTAAGAGTTAGTTAAATTTATTTTTTAGAGACAGTTGTTCTTTTAAAATCAAAATGTGTTGAGTGAAAAAAGTATTTCGTCATACTGGGGCATTCCGAGAATTGAACTCGGGACCTCTCGCACCCTAAGCGAGAATCATACCACTAGACCAAATGCCCTTGTGTCGATGTTCGGAAAATTATTTCTAACAAGACTAAGCACCAGCAACCAACAAACTTAAAATGCCATTGTCGCGTCACAACTCTCTGCCTCCAACACTCTCAAGAAACTCGGAAGCGAAAAAACAATGGCAAGAGCAGTCCTCCTTCACTTGCTTCGATCTCAATCCAAACGCCTCTCGTCTACGACCTTCCCGTCAGGTGTTTTCCTTCTTCATTTCATTTAATCTATCTTTTCATTTCTCTCTCATTTAGTACTCAATTAGGGTTTTTGTTTTACTTTCTCTCAACTTTGCTTAAAGAAAATCGAACCAATCGCTAGCTTAGAGTTTAATCGCAACCGACATTTGTTTTTATTTGTTTTGGTGCTTTAGTGTAAAGTTTGCTGGAACTTTTGTAGTACATAAAGGTTGATGAATCTATAAGGTTTTAGAATGCTGTGATTAAAATAACGTGAGAAGATTGTTCAAGACAAGACATATAATTCGTTTATTAGCTTAAGAGGATTTAATTGACTAAACGGTGGGTCATTTAGATTTAACATCTGTGGACTAGCCAGCTTATTTTGTGTTTAAGATTAGTAAAGGGTTGTCAATATCCATGATAATCCAAACTATTTCCAAATACGTCCATTTTCTCCTGCGATTTTGTGTGATGCTATTGAATTGGTGTGAACTTTAATTTTCTAGATTATATAAAGTGTCTCTTTCTAGTGTCATTAACCATTAGTAGTACCATGTCAGGCATAATGCTTGTAGAATTTACAGCCCTTTTTGGATGTTTATGGCATATTTTGCTTGGTGCTTCACTTGATTTTCTCCTGGTTGATTCTTGCCCAATGGCTGCATTTTCAGTATCTATGTGAACCTCTGCATGCAGTGATCATAAAAGGTGTTTATGAATGGTGTTTTTACCTTTGTAATGAGTTACAAGATTTTAATTCTTTGGAAATTTTGTGCCTTTGCATGTTATCCAGTTGTAAATTATTCGTGTTTTTACTTCCCATTGATTTATGTGCAAGAACCAAAGTCGATTACAAGGAAACTATGGTTTCGATTCGTTTAGTCAACAGGAACCATATTTTTTGGAGTATTCTAGTTTTCACCAATCATTCTTTGTTACAACTACAGGAGTATCTGTATATTGTATCCACTTTTTTTAAAACATCAAGGCAATTGATTAAGCGTCTGAGGAGACTGATGTTAGAAATACCTCTTCATGGCCTGTTTATGTTTTATCTTTCGTTCTAATTCTACTGAAGGAGTAAAACTTCTAGTAAACTGTTTTGAACCTTTTTGCTGATGCTACACAGTCTTACCAATTAGACTTAAGAACTTGTTGACTGTCTGAGCTCCTGCATTCATATTCTGAAACATGCTGCTTTTCTAGGATCCATAACTTTTGTTTCACATTATAGTTGATTGTGTTTCTTCAAGTTCCTTTTTACTTTTGATCCTATTTCATAGTTTGCTCTTTGATTGCCCTTGTCTGTTGAGAATAAAGCAAAGTTCTTATTCTTAGTGCAATTCCTATCACAGAGTATATATATGATTATTCCCAGAGTGTGTGTGTGTGTATAATTTCGATAGACAATCTTTTCTAAGATACAACCTCTAGAGGTTCTTATTGTTATTGATTTTTCCTTGCTTTAGGCTATCATGGTTGTAGGTTTGGCATATCATCAGATGCTCAGAGTGCCAAACCCAACTTTAACAGTTGCATTCAGATTGCAGCTTTTCAGAAAAGATGGGCATCTCTAGCTAGGACAACGGAAGACGATAATAGGATCAGCATTGGACCTCGCAGTGGGAAAGAAAAGGGAGAGGATGAAAAAGAGACTGGGGTGGTTTATTATGGTCCAATCTCATCCACCATCAAGAAAGTAAAACTGCTATCTCTATCGACCTGCTGTCTCTCTGTATCCTTGGGTCCTGTCATAACCTTTATGACATCTCCAGATATGAATGTTATCTTAAAGGGTGCAGTTGCGTCTTCAGTTATATTCTTAAGTGCCACAACAACTGCTGCACTGCATTGGTTCGTTAGCCCTTATGTTCACAAGCTTAGGTGGCAGCCTGGCTCAGACAGCTTTGATGTGGAGATGCTGTCCTGGTTGGCAACACACATTCCGAGGACAGTCAAGTTTGCTGATATCCGACCTCCACAGACCAACAGGCCTTTTGTGACATTTAAGGCCAATGGGAGTTTCTACTTCGTTGACGCTGAGCATTGTCATAACAAGGCATTGTTGGCTAGACTGACTCCCCAGAATAATCAGCATGAATCTGCTTTCAAAAACTTGTGATAGGAGGGTTTTATGGCTGCAAGGTTATGGAATACAGAACAGGTTCAGTTCAGTAAATTGTGATAAGCTCCTGTTTGGTTTGATGCAAGGACATTTTTGCTTGCCTCTTCAATTAGTAAAACGGAAGTATTTTGAGTTTGAAAATGGAAAAAGATTCTATATTTGATTTCTTTTATAGGGAGGTATGAATATGTTGATAAATGAATTTTGGCTATAATAATATTCTCTTATGAATCTATTTTTGGATGATAAGGATTGTGTAATTTTATTATATTCTCTTAGCTCCAGATTTAGGTATTGATAAAGAGTTAACATTGGGGTAACACATGCCATGTACCTTTGTTTTTTTTTTTGTATAATTAATAGATGTAATCCTCTCGAGCTGTAAAACGGAAATATTTTTGACAATGTCTTTTTTTTTGGGGGGATTGAACTTTGTATTCTTATTCTTACAAATGTTGAGTTGCTTATATCTTTGTAGAAATCGAAGTCAGCTTACAATACCAACCAACACTTTATCGGTAACACACTTTATGGTAACACATGCCATGTATTTGATTAGGCATTTAGGCAAGGCTCCGACTGGAGAGTTGGGACTGAAATTACCTCATAGACAAATCCTAAGGTGTCTTTTTTTTTTTTAAAAAAAAAACTGGGTGGAAAAAGAATTCAGTTTTTCCAAAATGAATGACAAAGGTGCCTGTCTATCTACCTTTCGAAGTTGGAAAAATAAAACAATTATAAACAAACAAAATTATAAAAAGGATCTTGTAAATGAAAATATCCAAAATTTTGCATGATATGATAATTGAACTTTGTTTTTATTTTTTTATAATTACACCATAAAATAAGAGAGATTAAATAAAAAATGTGAATTGATTATTTATTTTAAAAATAATAAAATATTTTTTTTTTCTAATTTCAATCATAGATTACAATTATTTTGTTTACCTTAGTTTTCATTTGAAAAAAAAAAAAAAAAAAAAAAGAGAAAGGACAGACCATAAAACCGAAGTTGGCCCTTTAGGCTTGAACAAACCCGGCCCAACTACCTTTGGAAAGGTTTCCAATACCCGTTGCCGTTGATATATTTACCACCGTGCCCTTGGCCACTTTCAGAACCAGGTTGAAGTACTTTTTTTTTTTTTCTAAAACCCTAGACAGGGTTTTTCTTCAAATTCTAATTTTTGGACCTTGCCTCCTGTCTCTGTAACTGAAAAAACTCTTACATAAACCAAAAACAATATACAGCGAATTTAGGACTAAGCAGCGGTATTTAAATTTCCTTGGTTTCTGCTTATTGGATGATTAATTGCTTTGGCGGGTATTTTCATGTTTGAAATTGAAATTAGGGATTATGTGTTATTTTACAGGCAATGGGGAAGCTTGGTAAGAAAGCGAGGAAATTTGCGAAGAAGAATCTTCAGTCTGTCTTAAAAAGAAAGCGGAAGCTTAAGTCTGTGTTCAAAAAGAAAGCTGCTAAGAGTAAGCATCGAAATGATTATAATGGCTCGAATTCATTTTCTTTTAGTTTTTGGTGTATGAACTATTATTGACACTTGCACGTATGATTAGCCACTGTTGCCAGTAATCAATACAGTTTACTATCTTCATAGGGTTTATACTGGAAAGCTTTGGTGGATGATACAACTATTGTCACTTGAAATATGGTTTAGGCCTGTGCTTTTAGTTAATTGAGTTTGAATTTGTAATTGAGATAGTACACATTTTTTGGGGTACAAAATACAAAGGTACTGTTAATATGGTTGCAGCTGGAGCATTATTTAGTTGTCCGTCTAAAGGTTACTCTTTCCTTTGTTATTGCTTCAGAGGATGAGTTGCGTGAGTCTGAAGACCCAGAAGGAGATGCAAAGCTGCTTTCTAATGGAAGGTAAAAAGGTGAAATTAATGCAACTAGTGCATTGTTTGACCATGGTAGGATTATTTTATTTTATATTTTTAATTTATACCAAGAGATTAGGCATTTTGTTTTGAATCCTGTAATGTTGATTTTTATTTTCCTCTTCATTTTGATGTTTGCATATAAATCTTAAACAAACTCTTTAAATATCTATTTTGTTCTCAGAAAACCAGAAGTTGAAGATATTAAAGATATTTCCCTTGATGCAATATTTGATGAAGATGACAGTGATATGGCTGAAGATGATTTGGATAGTGATGGTTATCTATCAGAGGTTTTGAAATATGTTATGCCTAACAGTTTTCAATTATTTTCTTTTGGTTCCTTTCCGAAGCTTTCTAACATTGATGATTTGGTTAAGTGATTAGGAAGAAAGTTTTGCACATCTGGAAGACATGGAAAGTGAGAGTAATCTAGAAGGTAAGTACATTGATCTCAGTTACTCCAGTCCCTTCCATTCCTCCATTGTTCTTTCTTTCTTTTTTTTCTTTTTTTATTTTTTTTTTTGGATATTTTCCTTCTTGTTCATTTATATTATAGAAATTTTGCATGCAGATAACACTGGTTATAGTGCTTTATCAGTTGAGAACCGGGAAATCCATTCAGAACTTGTGAAGAAAATAAAAAAATTGGACAGGTTGAAAGATAAGGTGATAATCTTACACTGGATTTCTCAAAATCTTGTGTTTTCAAAATTTTCAAATGTCTTATTACATAACAGTTTGAAGTCTGACCATTTATTGATTGTTCTGCATTAGGGTGCTAGGGATTGATGTTGATATTATGATCCCGGATGGAAAACATTATTTCTTTTAAATATGTTCTCGCTCTACACTTGTGTCCATAATGAATTATACTTCAAGGACAAGAGATGCTTACCTGTTGATTGCTTTTGGTAGAAACTGAACCATATTAATTAGTATCAAAGTGTGTCAATCCTTGTACAAAAAATCAAGTTATTTGCCCCCTTCCTTCTTGTAGGATAGCCATACAAATAGCATAAAGTTAATTGCATTTATTTTAAAATATTTTGAAGTCCAAAATATTTTTTTTTTTTCATTTTGCTGATTATATACATGGAAGTTTTAATCTTCTTGTTGTATGTTTGTTAACTCTTTGCATATCTATATCTCTTCCTTAAAAATTTTCAGGATCCAGACTTTTTGAAGTTTTTGGAGAGCAACAGGGACCGTCTTAAAGTACTCCGAGATGAGGAAGATGTAAGTTATTAATTTAGATATATATTCCTCCAATACAAGTATTTTCTGTATCTCATGTATTAATGTCATTAAATTTATGATCCATTTTCTATGTATGGTGAAGGATGTTAATCCCTACATCTTATGATGCATGTCTTAATTATGTTTTGAAAAATTTTAAGAAGCAATGATGACAGTAACAAAGTTTCTCAGAAGGTTATTATTATTATTGTTATGTAAAGCAAGTATCTGAGAGGAGGAGAAGATTGTCCAAAACATTGGGTGGAGGGAGTGATAAGAATTGTTAAAACTAAAATGTTGGTATATTTGAAGCCATATGAACACTAGGAAGATCCAATAAGAGATGAAGATGCCAATCTGAGATTGGAGATTGTTTATGATTCATGTTTGGGCCATAAATGTGCTTTTCAAATCTTAAGCTTGGATTGGGCAGTTATTTGTTGTTGCCCCATCATATTGAAACATGTTAAAAGAAGAAGGCAATATGAGGAGGGTCATCATGATTCTGCAAAGCAATCTTATTGTAGCTAGCATAAAAGGAATGTCAGAAGATCATTGGATTTATAAAACTTCAATATTGTGTTTATTGTTGTTGGTCAACTAAGAAGTATCTTACATGCAATTTAGTTTATGAGTATTCTTGCTGGATTTTCTATTTAATGATTTTTACTGTTTCTTTCTTTATAGCAGTTTTCAGATGACGATGAGTCTAGTGATGATGGTAGAGAGCCAATGAACAAAAATGGCACAATTGAAATCAGCATGTTGTTGAATAGTTCTGCAGTTGATTCTTTGTATCAACTAGTTACAGAGCAGCACAATGTACCTGCCCTTATAAGACTATTAAATGGGTTTAGGGCTGCTTGCCACTATGGGACTGAATCATCCAAAGCTCTTAAAGATTACCTAACTTTTAGCAAGATTTTGATGTTTATGCTTCGTGAAGCTGACAATGTATTCCGTAAAATCCTGGGCATATCATGCTCAAATGAAAGGAAGGAGGCTGTTTTGGAACTCAAGAATACTTCGAAATGGAAAAATCTGAAGCCGTTGATACAGACTTATTTGAGGAGTACCCTGTTTTTCTTGAATGAGGTTTCAGACTCTGAGATTTTGGCCTTCACGTTATCCCGACTTAGAGCTTCAATAATTTTTTTTGCTGCTTTCCCTTCTTTACTGCAAAGACTCATCAAGGTGCGTTCATTTACAAGACACAGCAGTTTTTTACATTAATGTGGTTGAGGCGTTGAGATAACAATAATTTTCTGTGGATTCTCTGGTTTTAGTTGAGTATTTAGTTTTATGTTGAACATTATCATTGACAGGTTCAAGGCCTCTTAAACCTTTAGTTATCCATGGAAGTTGTGGTGACTTTTTATGAATTTTTATGCTAATTTCGTGCTATGGGAAACCATGCTGATATTCTGAATGCAATGCAGACATCAATTCATTTGTGGGCAACAGGTGAGGAGACTCTATCATTGCACTCTTTTCTGGTGATTAGAGATGTGGCTGCTGTATTTAACTCGGATTGTTTTGACACCTGCTTGGTTAAGTCATACAAGGCTTTTATTGGTCGCTGCAAGTTTGTGGAGCCAGTTTTATTTAAACGCATACAATTCTTGAAGAATTCTTTTGTTGAGCTGTGCTCCTTAGATGTACAGAAATCATTTAGTAAGGCAGTAGTTTCTATCCAACAGCTTGCTAAGATATTACAGCTTGGCTTACGAACTAAGAAGAAGGTAAGCAGTGTTCTTTTTTTTTTATTTTTGAACTTGGCCATGTCTGTCTGATCTATTCATGCTATCATATTGGTTTAAAAGATGCGTTGCTTGACTTTGAATTTGCAATGTTTAAAGAATTTGTTATCATTCTATGCTTTGTGCTGCTTGTATGCAGGAAGCACTTAAGAAGATATGTAGTTGGCAGTATGTTAACTGTGTTGAGCTCTGGGTTGCATTTGTGTCGGTGAATATACGTGATTTTGATCTTCAAGCTTTGCTGTATATGATCATTCAGATCATAAATGGAGTAGCTGTTCTGTTCCCAGGGCCAAGATATTTGCCTTTACGAGTTAAATGTGTTCAATGGCTGAATCACCTCTCCAGTTCTAGTGGTGTTTTCATCCCTGTTGCGTCATTGGCAATGGATATTTTGGAATATAAAATTGACAAGGGAGGTAGGAAGCCAGGAAAGGAGTTTAACTTTACATCTGCTATAAAGGTCAGCAATTTCTGATCTTGTTTGTCAAAAATTGAATTATATTGTTCTGCCTGGCTTCCTTGTATCACTTGAATATTTATGTTTTGCTTTTCTTATGATTGTGTTGCTTTCATTGCTAACTAGTTATTAATTTATGATCCGCTTGTTTTTCAAATCTCAAAGTACAGCATGGATTATATTCTGTGATAAAACTAACTGTAAATGATCTTCGTACAGTTGCCAAAACATTGGCTTAAATCTTGGAACTTCCAAGAAGAATGTGTTCTTTCTGTCATTGAACTGCTGGCAGTGCACTTTGCTCAGTGGAGCTATCATATATCCTTTCCTGAACTGGCGACTATTCCACTTATTCGCGTGAGGAAATTCCATGAAATAACTACCACTGAGAGCTTCCGGAATACCTTGAAGCGTTTTGTTGATCAGGCGAGGGATTCTTCTCCAATAATAACATTTTATTATGATATAAATATATGTTGACAAACAGGAACCTTTTCCACATTTAGGCCACTTTGGATGCGGCCAAATTATTAGTAATTTTGATTTTCTTCCATTTGATTCCCCCAAAATGGTTATGTAATGCTTGGATGTCTTGTTTTATTAATAAATGGCTAACATGAATTGCCAGCTTAGGCACTGAGCATCAACCCAAAGAATTCCTGTTCAGCAAGGCAGAATTCATGGTTCTTAACATATTGCATATAGGAATCATCAACTTTTATGTCATCTAGTGGATGAGTTTTAGATTTTAGTCATTTCAGCTGCACAATAACAATATGGATAGAGATGAAGTCATATGAAATAATTTGGATGAGATGCTGTTGGTTTTGACTTCTACGCAGAACTAGATTCTTAAAATCTTTACCTCAATTTATATGGAATATTAAGAACAAAGGGTATTAGTCCTAGACTCTTGGTCCGAACATATGAAATTGTATGGTGGGCATAATCATCCATGCTGCTCAGGCTGTGGCCACTGTTTTTGGGGTGATAAGAAATAATTCTCTTGTTTCTTCTTTTTTCCTTGGTTTTTAACAGATGCATAAGTGTTTTATGACTGTTTAATAATGTCTAGGGGTAGGAATGAATGCTTCAACAATGTTTAATTCTTTTTTTCTGCTGCTATAGGTAGAACAGAACATTGAATTTGTGCGGAAGAAAAGAGATGAAGTTGCTTTTTCCCCAAGAGATCAGCAATCTGTTGAATCATTTCTGCAGGTTTATGTCTTCTTTTTCTTCCCTTTTTTTTTTTTTCTCATGAGGCTTACAAGGATATTTGTTATTTTCTAATGATTTTGAGAATTATACCAAATCAAAACGAAGGATTAAGATAAAATGTAGAAACTTGGGGTGGGAATAGGAGATGTAGGCACAATTGATCAGTGGGCTGGGCACTATTCTAGAAAACAGCTGAACTGAATCAGTTCAGTTTGTACAGAAAAAACCGGAAAAAAAAGGGTCTGTTTCAGTTTTTAAACATCTTAAAAAACAAAGGAAAAACTGACGAAACCAAACCAAATGGATTTGGCTTATGATAATTTTGGTTCGACTTTCTCTTTTGGAAATTTCGGTTTATTTGGTTTGGGTCGACCAAATGATCACCTCTGGTGATCAGGGTTGGTTTAGTTATGTGAAAAGTTAATAAATTAATTCAGGTTACTCGGCAGAGTATTTATAGGGCTCTTTTCAAAGCAGAATTTTAAAGAAAAAAAGTTCAGTTTTAAACTTTGGACCTATTTGCTTCATGACAGTATTCTGGTTCAATGAAGAAAGAATCAACTTAATTGACCAAATCACAATTGATTCACTTGATTCAACCCTGATCTGTGGATGTATGGTTTAAGTTCAACCTATAGATTCAAATTGCTTGGCTGGGGAAACAACTCGGTGCCATACCCAAAAGGTGCAGTAAACAATATTTACCGAAACAGGGTGGTCTAGAAAATATTCAACAAAGGGGGTTCTTTCTGCTAATTGAGCCAAAAAACAGTGAATGTTGCTCACTGTTCTTTTGCTGCTTTGCTGAATGCTTGTATCAGAAAAAAGAACCCTATTTGCAAAATATTATTTTTATCTACACCTTTTGGGTAAATGGCCCAATCATACTGTTCTAATAACAATGCATGTGCATTAATTGTGCTTCTAATGCGTACAGCTAGAGAAGCCCAGTGGCAATATGTCATTTACTCAATACTACAGAAGTCTTGTGGAAAAATCTGCTTCTTGGAATTTACTTAGTTATAAAAATATGAGGTGCGTCTTCCCTTTAATTATGGAGATTGTCAAATCTGGTATTTGGCCAGTTTTAAATAAGCATTATTTTTGGTAAGTAAACAATGGGAGTTTTTGCAGTCACTTGGAGCAGAAGCAATCAAAAAGAAAGAGACAACTTCCAAACGAGACTGTAGATGTGGCTGTTAATGGGAAGAAGAATCAAGTTAAATAGAACAAAAAAGAAATTCCAGATGAATGCGTTCCTGCTACCTTATTTGATTTGTAAGATTAGAGAACCTCTTTTCTCTCGCTTTTTACTTTCTTCAGCAAAATATACACTTTATTTAGGCTTCTGGACGTTTCAGTATTGCAACAGATTCAGTCAGCGCTATTGTTTATATCTGCAGAAATTAGGTTTAAGAACCATTCTGTGGACCAATATTAATTATCTTATTGCTTGTTTGTTAGAGTCAAATATTGAACCCAGCGAAGATAAAACCCTTGGAAATTTTCTTGTTTTTAGAATTCATCAATGTAAATCGATGGAGAGAATAGTTGATTTCAGTTGTTATTTGATGTGCTGTAGGATAGTTGCACTGTACTATATATTTTGGCTTTGTCATGATACACAACTTTATGAATAATTTCCTTCAGTTGAGATGCTGATGCAGAGAAGTTATCTGCACCATGTTTGGTTCCTGAGAGAATGAGGGAAAAGGCAGGAAAAAGAGAGATTGGCTCTGACCTTTTCATTACAGATCTGGTCAGTTATAAACGGTTTAAAACAATTATAGGTAATAAAATTTATCATCTGTAATGGGTTTGAGTAGGATAAGTGCTTTATTCATTATATATATTGAACGGATTTGGTAATATAGATTGGCATTCTACTTGCTTATGGGATGTTTGAAATAAATATGAACGGATACAATTAGAAAAACTATTAATTGGTTTCGGGTTATTTTTAGTAAAATTTTGTTTTCTGTGTTTTCCACGCTGCATGCATGGCGTTCTTTTGAAAATGAAACCTGTAGGAACGATTCCAATAGTTTATTACAAACATAAAAATGAAATAATCCCAAATTTGTTTGGATTAATGACACAAGAAGCACTAAATATTAATTAATCAGACAGTCCTGCTTTGCAAATCAAGAAAGTACTGCACTTTTTGTTTTTATTGCATTTCTTAATCTTTCTAAATTGCAGCACATTTGTTTCATATATATATTTTTTTAATTATTGCAAGTTGATAGTGTTTGACCGATTACTATTTGATTTCAACTCCAACTCGTTGAATTAATTTGATAGCCGGCATATTTTATTCAGGTTTTATGTTATGATGGCTCTTAACAAAAAAAAAAAAAAAAAAAAAAAAAAAAAAAAAAAAAAAAAAAAAAAAAAAAAAATAAAAAAATTTAAAAAAAAAAATAAATTGTGTGAAAGAAAACAAAAAGCAAAAGGTAAAATTGGTTT